>AYEL01046529.1:0-47050 GCA_000484575.1 Olivierus martensii
TGCTTAATTGGGACAGTAGCAGAAAAGGAATTTTCAATTTTTGATATATTTTAGGGATATTTCGAAAGTATGGCAACACTATATACACTAATACTTGTTGTGTGCTTTCTTAAAAAAATCCTTATAAAAAAATTATAAAACTATTTATTGTACTGGTAATATTTCAGGTTAAACCTTTCTACAAGACAATACAGACTAACACAATGGAGCAAGTCATTTCTTCACATCCTATTACATACACATCATCGATACACTGTTGCTGCACTAATATAAACATCCATTCTTTAGTAAAATTATAAGTAAATATCATCATTGATAAATAATACATAACAATACTGTATTCAGCAACACTAGCGTGATGAGAATCAGTTATCTATAGTAGTGAGTCTGGCAAGTGTGCATCTGCTTAAGAGTCTAACGTTACTGTACCTAGCGATATTCATTTACAGTGTCGATTTTATTTAAAATTTTTAAATCTTTGCCAAGATGCCAAGAAAGGATTTTACACTTTTGAGTAAAATTGCTTTGTTGGATAAAATTAAAAGCCAGCCATTTAATACAAGCCATCATAGACTCACTGAAATAAACCAAAATCTACCATAGCACGTCTCCTACAACAAGAAAATCAGCTGCTGAGGAGTGGGCATTACAGAAAGAAATTCCAGGAACATCCAAAAGAAAGTGTGATAGAAAGAATCCAGAAATTCTAAATTAATATAACTGTATGGAGAATTAATCCGCTCGTTGGCCTCGGTGGTCTAGCGGTATGACGTTGGGATGTTAGCCCAAAGGTCCCCGGTTCAGCGGATTTTTTCTTCAGATAAATTAGTTAAAATTCTAGTTTAATTATTAATTAACAGATGGTGCCACTCATTGATTTAATAATAAATATTCTAATTACGAGATGGCACTAAAAATTAGTTTAAATTAATTCAAATCATTAAAATTCCATTAAAGAATCAAGGGATTAAATATGGCAGATTAATTAGGATTATTAAGAATCCAGAAATTGAAGAAGCATTAGATCAGTGTTTCTCAAACTGTTTTAAATCGGGGCACATTTGTATAGTAATTTAAACTCTGAGGTGCATTTTAAATTTCAATTAAATAAAATTAGCCATAAAACTACAAAATAGGAAAATGAGCATCCAGTTTAAAATATCAAACGAAAAAGACTTGACTCACACATGGTAGCCACGTGCCTATCCGTAGCTTTTTAAAAATGCAGATTTTTTTTATATATATATAAAAATAATAAATTATTTTCATTTGCTTGGGGTGCACCTGGCTACTTTTCAGAGTGCACCAGTGCACCCAGGTGCATCGTTTGAGAAACATTGTATTAGATCAATGATTTCTATAGTTAGCGGGCGAGGCATGAATATCAGCACCCCAGTGTTGGAGGCGAAGTCAGAGCAGATCGATAAAAAGCTAATAATTAGGTATCTATTTTAATAAAGCATTAAAATAGGTACCTAATTATTATTTTTTACCTACGAATTACATATTTTATTTTAGAATTTATTATTAGTTCGTTTAATTGGGGCAGCCGCTTAACTGGGCCAAAATGGCTTAGTCCCAACGTGTCTCAATTAAGCAAAATCCATGGTATTTTGTGTGCTTATAAATAAGATCCAGACTCTTCTTGAAAAACTGAAGATGTAGGATTTGGAATTGAATCTGTATCCTCCAAGATGGAAAGCAACTGCTTTACCATGCAGCTATCGAAGTTGACTTATGTGTTTATTCCTTGATATAACTATTTTTAATGTTAAATGTTTTTGATACATTAGTAGAGCTATTATATAGGGATTTTAGTAACAAGATTAAAAGAACATAAAAATGATCTTAGACATGGAAAACTTTTGACAGCACTTAGAAGTTACTACAATATAAAATTGTAACTGAATTTTATTGTAACTGAAGATGATATGATAAAAATACCGAAAATGTTTTTAATTTCTGTTAATAAAAATGATTTCTACTTGACTGCTATTTTGTGCTTGGATGATATTGAACTTTACATAATATGAAATTGATTAGTTATCTACATTTCAATTCTTTGATATGTAGATAACTAATTATACAAGTCTTCTTATGATAAAATCTAAATAAAAATAAGCAATAAGCATATGCAATAAAATTATATTGTTTATTGAGAAACATTTTTGATTATCTAAGTAGCCTGCTTCAATTAAAATACTTACAACTGATGCAGTTTATGTGGACATTTAAAAATATTTTAGAATAAATAGTACAATCCTACTACAGTGAACTCTTAATTTTACAAACTTGTACAGACTCTCAAAAAAGTTCGTAAAATCAAAAATTCATAAATGGGAATGGCAATAATTAACATTAGTGACTTCTTGGGACTAACTAAATACAGTGAAACCCCGCTCGTGCGTTCCCATATCGTACGACTTTCCCGCTTTAAACGACTATTTTCGGAAGTCCGAGCATTTTCCTATACATGCAATGTAAAACTTTCCCTCTTCCTACGTTTTAATTATATAACTTTTTTATTATGACGTCATCAGAGTTCCCGTTTCATGCGTTTTCCCGGCTCGTTCGACTTTTCGGGCCGGTCCCTGAAAAGTTTCAAAATCGGGGTTTCACTGTAGTTCATAAAAATGCAAATTCACTGTATATGTGCTTATTGTTTATTTTTATTGCTGGATAACTAGTAACTTTCTGAATAAAATAAGTCATCATTTACTGTGATACAATAATTCAATAATTTTTTGGCTTACAATGACTAAATGAGTGAGCTCATCATCATCTAAAATTATTTTAGAATATTTATATTTTGAATGTAAATTATTTTTTATAATTATATCAGTTCTAATGATTATCATCATCTTTAATATGTTTTAATTAATAATTGATAATATCTGTGTTTCTTTTCTATTATTTATGCTCCAAGATTAAAATAATTGCTTATTTGGATCTTTCAAGGTAATCATTTTCTTTTGATCCTGGTATTTACTTATCTTTAGGTTAAATTCTTTTACAATCATATTAATCAAAATTTCCATCTTTTAATATCAGAAGCCAATTACAGATAATTCTGAGAAAAATCAAAAGATATCAGATATCAACATGATTATCATCTTAATTTAAATGGTATGGTGGCATTTCCTTGATTTTATAGATGATCTTTGTTTAAATTTGACAAAGGTATTTTTCTAGGCTATCTGTATGAAATATTGTAGAATATAAGACAATATTAATGAATATAAATTTATATAAATTTTTTAATTTAGCATTTCCCAATTTAATTTGGCCATGAATTCTTTTGTATTACATATAACTTTACAGAATTCCTTTAAATTTTTTTAGTATGGACTTAAAAAAATGTACCAGTTCAAAGTCAAATAAGTTTAAAATAAAAAATTAAAATTCCAAACTTTGATTTGGAGCAAGAATTACTAATAAATATATAATTTGACTATTCTTAAATTAAAAATTCATATTATTATAATTTTATAAACAAAATATTTTTTTATATTTTTTCTCTTTTTAAGCAGAACTCTTAATTCCATCTCAAGAACCTCATGGTTCTAGACATCCTCATTTGGAAAATAATGTTTTAATTAATAAAAGAAAAATCTTTAAAAAAATTTTTTAAATAATATTTTTAAAAAATAAAATCCAAACTTATGATGATGTGTTAGACTATTTAATAAATATACATTTTGAGATCTATTATTTTGTAGTATTGTCAGATGTTATCTTACCACTTACTCAACTAAAGGCAATAATAATTGATATAAATAAAATTTAAAAAGTTTAAATAACAAAATAATAAAAATTAGAGTTAAAAATTTAATTTAACATTTACATCAACTGTAGTTGCATATTTCAATGATATATTGATCATAAATTATATTCAAAGGCATTATATTAAGTAATCATCCATTGCACCTGTAGATGATATTTTTATTTAACAAATCATTTTTAACAAACAAATTTACTATATTTGTGATTAAATTATTTATAGGTGAAATAACCTATTTATTATGAATTAAGATATTACAAATATTTATAATATAATCATTTAAAAAATTATCACCAGAAAGAAAATCTAATTTCTCATTAGTTTAAAAGAAAATTACTGCCTTTTATCTATTGATGTTAAAACATTTCAAAAGCATTAATATAAATACAATGCTGCATATTATGACACAATAATTTATGAAATAGTTATTATCTAGTTAATCATTGTTCTTATTGTCTGATTTTGAATTTCAAAGCTGTTAAAAGCCAAATGACTTCAGAAGTCTAATATGGTTTTATTTAAAAATTATAAAATTTTCATGAAATACATAGCATAAATTTATCCATAGTTCTTAAAAGCTTTGATCCTGATTAATTATTTGCAAAAATAAATGAGTTATTTAAAGGATTATATTGGTTATTTTTAGCTTTTCCAATGACAAAATGCCATAGTTCAAATTTGAATATGGAAATAAAAATATGTTATGTTAGAGATTGCACACATCTGGAAGTATGTAATCATTTTTTTTATTAAGTAAAATAACTTGGAAAATATGATCTTAAATCAGTTAAATTATGCACCCCCATTGCAAATGAAAACAAGAAATCATGGACTGAGAATTAATTCATAGAAACAAACTCTCAAAAAAATTTTATTTCCATATTAACTGTGATTTTTCTGCAATTAAACAAAAAAATGTATTTTGGTTACAATTTATTCAATTGCAGGGTTACCATAGTTAATATGGAAATAAACTTCTTTCTGAAGATATTTTTTGTCTATGAATTAATCCCCAGTCCATAATTTCTTTATAATGAAGTTGGATTCATCTGCAACAGCATACATAATCTTGTAGATTTAAGATCACATTTTCTAGTTTAATAATACCACCAACCAACTTTAACAAAATAACTTTATATAGTTGCAACAGTTTTGCAAATGCAGTAAGTACATAATAAATACATGTACAGCAATACCTCGCATAGTCCGGGCTTCACTATAGTCCGGATTGTAATTGTTAATAAAATAAAGTTTTACCCTGGAATCAAACTCAATCTTTCAAGATGATAAGTGAATGGTTTACCACACAGCCATCCAGCCAACTTTTTTTATTCAGTACTTTTGCATACTTAATGAATAATAATGTAAATATGTTTTTAGACTTTTACATGTACTAGCAAATGAAAAAAGACTGTGATCACTCTACAATGATAATCTGGAACATAACCACTGTATTCAGAAGGTATGCCTGTATATAGAGAAGCATTAACATATCATTATTAGAATGTCTTTCTCAGAAAAACAGTTTTCATCTAAGAAATAAATGATATCCAATTAAAAACATTTAATATAATATCAGGGTTGTAGAGTCAGATGGCAAATGATCTGATTCTGACTCTGACTCCACTGTTTAAAAAATATCCAACTCCCTAAAATTTGTAAGGTCTGACTCTGGGCATTTTAAAAATCTGACTCCTTCAAAAATCTCCAACTCTGACTCTGCAACCCTGATATAAATACTAATATACTTATACAAATAACATTAAAATTATACACCAAACAATGTTTATTCAGTTTATTCAAAACACCTCTGGCTTAGTTACTACAGCCCTCATCAGCAGTATACATTCTATTACTCAAATAAACTGAATAAACATTGTTTGGTGTATAATTTTACTGTTATTTATTTATGTATATTAGTATTTCTGCAAAAATTATGAATAATACAGCACACATCAAAAGTGGAAATAAACTTTAGTAGAATTGAAGAACTTTTGGCTCTACTAAGCCATCCTCAGCAACATATAAATAACATATCTTGCTGTATTATTCATGATTAAGTAAGAATTTCTACTTTTAATGCTGTAATCATTTTGAATTCATAAGAAGCAGTGTAGGTGAACCTTATAGTTTAATATAAAGAAATATAAGCCACGAATAGTATTAAGAAATCAGGATATTTGTTTCAATTTAGATGTGACTACTTGGTTGGCAATTTAAGAGAATAAAGCTATAACATCAGCCAATAGCCATATCTAAACCATAACAAATATCCTGATTTCTTAGTACTGTACTTGGCTTATTTTTTTACATATTAGATGTTTTGATTAGATATATTTTGTAATATATAAAATACAGCAATACTTCACATAATCCGGTTTCAAATAGTCCAGACTTCACTATAGTCTGGATTGTATTGTTAATAAAAAATATTTAATTTACTTTATTTTTTTAGAATAAATACGAAATGTAAGTGTGCTTGCTACTTAATACTTATATATGACTCGAATAGCCACTGTTTGATGAGCTAAGACATGCAGGCAGCTTCTCCAGTGTTGCCAAATTTATCTTAACAAATGTTGATAAGATAAATTCAATTCGATGCTACAGAGAGATGTACGAAGAACAGAAACAAAAGAAACTTGTGCAGACATCAATTTTGTGTTTTTTGATAAAGATCTTTGAGTTAAAATTTTTTGTTCATTTATTTACAATAAAAACTTTAAATTCATTCATCTTGTTTTATAAATCATTAATTTTTCATGAATTGCACCTTTTCAAGTAGGTAGTGACTCATGAGCAACCAAAACGATCTTGCCTGTTGGCCACCGTCAGAAACTCCTTGTCTCTTGTTGAATTGTTCAGTTGTATGCAGAGCGCCATTCTGCATTCAGAATGCCACCAAGCAACCGACTTGGAGAAAGCGAATGCATTCACCTGCCAAGCAAGCCGTCTTTATCTATTCATCTTTATGGGCTCAGACTCACTTTCTGCCCCTTTCTACTCTCTATTATAAATCTTTTATAAAGATTTTAATGCTTAATGCATAAATAAATTATTATTAATGTAAAAATTTATGATTTGAAAAAAACATGTATGCAAATCGAAAATTTCTTGGAACCAATTATAATTTTTCTCATAGATTACATACTTCGAATAGTCCAGTTTCAATTAATGGTAAGCAAGAGGAACCAATTAACTAGACTATGAGAGGTATTGATGTATTTATAACTACAAATTTTATATATAACAGCTTGATTGTATTAAATACTGTATTTTGATTTACACTGCCCTCCAAAAGTTAAGCTTGGGTACAAACATTGAATGGAGCTGGTAAAATGTTCAATCAGTTTATTTCAAAATGCAAATAGAATCATGTGAACAACAACAACACACTCAAAACAACAACAAATCAATACTTGCATAAGTAACAAGGAAAAAAATGATTACAAGATGTTTCGCATCATGACACATGATGGAGTGCACACAAACAATACAAAATAATAGCTTAATAGAGAAGTATATCCTGAGGCATGAATACATGCTTGACACTGCCTTCAATAAGATGTTGAATTATTCTAAAGGCAATAATTGTTACTCTTTTTCAAGAGCAACTGGAGTTCTTAGACTGTGTTCAGAGGTTATTGGCAAACAGCTACACTCTTTCAAGAGCATATCACACCTGTTCTATAGAATTAAAGTCAGGGGATACCTTGTTCCAAGAGATACTCAGCATGCTCTATGTGGGCAGATTTTATCATCCATTAGAAGAAAGTGTGGACCTACTGCACCTGCATAAGGTCTGAAATAGGAACCAAGAACTTCATCCCAATATCTCACTACTGTCACACTTGTTGCCTGCAAACATGGAGATCAGCGTATCCACCCAAGGAAAAGCCAGCCATACTGTCACACCTCCACTTCAAAAAGCATAGCACTAAAAGGTGTTAATGGCATAGTATCTGGTGCCAGCCTCTCTCAACACCTTCAGTTGTCTATTATCTGATTCCAGGGAAAATCAAGACTCATCTGTAAACAGGATATTGCACCATTGATTTCTGGCCCAGTTGACACTCTCAGCATTCTACTATAATCAGTCATGCTTTGTATGGCTACAGTAAGTAATGCATGCCATATAACAGATGCTGTTGCTTGACGGATATGTCTTACCAGCAAACACAAATAGCAATCATCAGAAAAGTTTGAGATCTTCTCTAGAATAATCTGAAACTGTCCCTTTCTCTGGAACTGTGTCATAATCATGAGATTACAGAATGGTTAACGCCAATGGAATGTACCATTTCCACGATGGATTGGCCAGCCTGTAGTTTACTATCAGTTTGCCATCATGTTGCATAATCCAGACGTCTTCTCATTGGCATAATGATAAAAATGTCTATTCCCAATTTTCTTTTTCTTGAATTGTTCTCGGTTGTATTGGCAACCAACAAAGGAAAATACATTTTTTATCCAGCTTTTTCATTTGTATTTTTCAGACTGGCCCAATCATTAAATTGTAAATCCTTCAATATTTGTATATATTCTGATGCAATATTACACATAGTTTCAGGGAAAAATACTCTTTGGTTGCTAACTATCTTCAAATTTGCATTTCATGTTTAACTTTTGGAGTGCAGTGTAGATAGATATATTATGAATAGATTTATGATTAATGAAATAATATTAAGGGACTAAATAAAGTTAGACTCAATGTTTTAGCTTGGGGTCCAAATGATGAAAATGTAAATATAAGTATCAAAAGTGTAAAAGTTGTTACTAATACAAAGGTCGGTTGATAAGTCCCGGACCTGACAATGAAAACGATATTTTTTTTAATTTTTTATTTTTTTTTTGTTTTATTTCTCAACATAATCGCCAGAAAGGCTAATACATTTTTCATATCGGTGCTCTAATTTAGTTATACCATCTTTATAATGCGAAACGTCGAGCTCCTCAAAATAGCTATTTACAGCATCAATAACTGCTTCATTGTTCTCAAATCATCGTCCACCAAACCATTTTTTGAGGTTAGGAAACAGGTGGTAGTCGCTGGGTGCTAAATCCGACGAATAAGGTGGATGGGGAAGCAATTTGAATTTTAATTCGCTAATTTTAGCCATTGCGACGATTGACGAATGTGCTGGTGCATTGTCATGGTGAAACAAGATTTTTTTTCACTAGATGTGGTTGTTTTTTCTTTACTTCATCGCTCAAACGCTGCAATAAATTTACGTAGTTTTCACCAGTAATACTTTGACCCTTTTCAAGATAATCAATAAAAATAATTCCTTTTGCATCCCAGAAAACACTCGCCATAACCTTGTTAGCTGACAAAATTGACTTTGCCTTCTTTGGAGTTGGTTCACCGGCCGCTGTCCATTGTTTTGACTGTTCTTTGCTTTCAGTGCCGCTGTCCACTGTGTTAACTGTTCTTTGCTTTCAGGAGTGTAATGATGAACCCAAGTCTCATCCATAGTTACAAAATGACGCAAAAATTCATTGGGATCTTGTTGGTAGAGCTCCAAATTCTCACTTGAAGTGATTTTCTGCCTCAACTTTTGCTCAGGTGTAAGCAAGCATGGCACCCATTTTGTGCAGAGCTTGTGCATACCCAAGGCACCCATTTTATGCAGAGCTTGTGCATACCAAAAATATTATTTAAAATATTACCTGCATGTTCTTTTGATATGTTTACAGCCTCCGCTATCTTGGAGAACTTTAATCTGTGGTCTTCCAGCACGATTTTATGGATTTTTTTCAATCATTTCTGGAGTTGTCACCTCCACAGGGCATCCAGAGCAGGGCTCATCTTTTGTGCTCGTACAACCCTTTTTAAATTCAGAAACCCACCTTTTCACTGTTGTATGACAGAGAAGAGTCTTTTAGTGTGTCGCCCATTTCCGTTTTGATTTCAGAAGGCGTTAAACCTTTTATATAAAAGTATTTTATAACCGCACGTTTTTCCAAATCTTCCATTTTCGTAAAAATGGACACTGCTGACCTAAAACTGTTTATATAACCTAGTTAAGGATAGTATTACAGAATGCCAGCACAAAATTACATTAATGGCACCATCTGTGTGTCAGGCCCGGGACTTATCAGCCGACTTTCATATGTAAAAGAAAAAATTCAAAAGTGGAAGAAATGTGAAATTAATCCTGAATTTTATTTTGATTGTAGAGGCTAAACAGTTCAGACTGCAAATGAAAATATTAAAAGTGCAAAAGATGCTAATAAGGTCCAGAAAAGTGCAAAAGAAAACATTTAATAATTCAACTTCATTCTAGTATATGTCTGACAGACTATTAGCAGAAAAAAGAGCATTCCTTATCTTCTGCTTAGCTGATCCCATCACAGATTTTATCAGCCATAATAGATTCCTAACTTATTTGTCACCATATGTCTTTTGTATAGTTCCAGAAATGTAAAATCCATTTAGAAGAGGCCAGATCTATTAAGCATTTTAAATTATTTTTCCAAAATAGTTTACCTAACTAGATCTGACCTCACAATCTCAATTCTTTATCTTGCTCAAGGTAGACTCTGGAATAATGATATCTGTTGTAACAAAGTTAGAAAGTGATATAAAAAGAAAAAAATTTTGTTTTTAATTTTAAATTAGACAAAAGTCAGTAGCATTTTTAAAACTGGCATAAAAAATTATCAGAATATTTTTTCATAAATATTGATTAATATGATTTTTTATCCACATCCAAATTAGTAATTTAATCAAAACAAACTGTTTTAAAATAGACATATATAATTCCAATATAATTTGACATATTTTTGTCAAATTATTATTTATACCTGTACTCGGCATTGCCTGAATAGTTATTTTTTAAAGGTTTAAATAAAAAATTTTACAAAAACTTTAACTACAGATTTCTTTCAAAGTTATGGGTTTAATGTTATAAAAACAAACCACATTTTATGTTTGTCTAAATACAAATAAAGGGATATTGTATTAGAAATCACTATTCCTCAATAAATTTAAGACATATATGATACTAGCAGATCCATGCCCAGCATTGTCTGGGCAGTTTATTGTATTTTTTAAAGGTTTAAATAAAACTATGAATTAATTTTACATTAATTTTTCATCTTTTATTAATCAAAAATGTTGCTTACAAATAGATATACTTTGTTATCTTTGATGAATGACTATATCTGTTTGAGATGTAATGATAGTTACTTTCTCCAATGAAGAGCATCAGGGGTCTGTGCTGCTCTTACAAAAATTCTCTCTCCAGACAAACTTTGACGTCAGTGAGTAAATGTCACTTCTGATTGGTTGTTCTGCTAGAGAGAGAGAATTTCCTTGTTCTAAGTCGATGTTGCAGTACTTTTAAAGAGACTATTTAGTCAGACAATTCTCTCTCTGCAGAGTGATAGTCTTAACTATCTCTCAGACGAGACAATCAACATTCAGATGTTTTGATAGAACAAATAATACATAATTTCAATCAGAATAGAATAATTTAAAGGAAATTAAAATATTTGGAATGTTTTGGGTGATCTATTTTTCAAAAAAAATTAATTATTAATTAAAAAACATTCTAAGTCAATGTTGTAGTACTTTTAAAGAGACTATTTAGTCAGACAATTCTCTCTCTGCAGAGTGATAGTCTTAACTATCTCTCAGACGAGACAATCAACATTCAGATGTTTTGATAGAACAAATAATACATAATTTCAATCAGAATAGAATAATTTAAAGGAAATTAAAATATTTGGAATGTTTTGGGTGATCTATTTTTCAAAAAAAATTAATTATTAATTAAAAAAAATGAAATTGTGGCATTGTAAGGAGTTATCTTCAAATTTACACAAATTGGATAAAAGACACTTTTTTTCAGAATTGAAATACGTTGGTGCTGTAGTTTTTCTCAAGTAGAGGATAACTGAGGATATAATTTGATTGATAAATAATTGAATATTAACATGGTTTTTGTTTAAGCTATTATTCATTGTTTAGGACATTACTGAATATTCCCATTTTCTAAACACATTTGAACAATAAATAAAAATTCAAATAGAATTCTATGCATTAAATGTGTAATATTTATTTGTTATCTTATTTTTCTAATTTAATATCAGTATTTAAAATTTGTTAACAATTGTGTTATTGATAATTTAAAATATTTTATGTTTAAGTAAAATTTTACTTTGACTGTTGCCATTTGTCAATGTAAATTAATGTTGTGTTCACAATGAATACAAAAGCTTTGACATACTGAAATGTCCATGTTTTTGTTAATATTCGTAATTATAAATAACAACTAGTACAATCAGAGATATAAAAAGTAACACACACAATCTAAACTATTGAGAGAATGACAGCATTCAAAGTAAAATCTTACCTTAGTGGCATTATTTTTGACTACAAACACTGGTATCATTTGCTTTAAATATAAATATTTGCTTTTTTTGTCTTTCATTTCTGGTGAATGTTTCTTTTAATTTAATAAAACATCATATTAATATTAAATCTTTGTTGTGCATTAACTAACTATCAGTCATTCCACATTTCTCTCAATGACTTCTTCAATACATTTGCTATCATATTCTCCAAAATAGAATAATTTATTTCTCCAATTCACTTATCAAAGTTTATATTTGTTGCATGATGTAATTAGATAAAAATCACGTCTATTTACTGCTATTTTCTTCGAATACCGAGTTTGCGCAGTGCCAATGAAATGCAATGTAATGAGTTATTTCATTGATTGGAATGAGATTGACGTTGTGTAAACATGAATTCTAAGGCCCCGCACCCACATGCAATTATCAGTCAGACAACTATTTAATTGCAGAAGTGAGAACAAAGGATTCCTATTGTTTATTCTGCCAACAAAAGAGTTGCTAGTGGGCGCAGTCTCATAGAAGTCATTTGTTCTCATTCCTGCAATTAAATAGTTTAATTGCACATAGGTGCAGGGCCTAAGGATCATGGAAAAATGATGACATTTCCTAAGAGAGAATGACTGGAGCATCGCTTAAAACGTAATAATCTCATTACTGTCTCTGTGGAAAAAAATTGTCTTTCCAGAGAGAGAATTTTTCATCTCTGCAGAGAGACTGAGACCAGCATAGACCCCCAAGAAATATATGTGTTAATCTTGATTACAGATTCCTTTATATAATAAAATCTTACATTACTGAAAATCATAAAATATAAAATATTCACAGACTGTAAAATACTGATATGTTAAATAACAAATTAATAGCCATATAAATAATTGAAAAATTTCTATAAATTAAAATAAGTTAAATAATGTTGTGATGGAAACAAAGGTTTAGATTCTTCACATGTGATAATGATAGTTGTAATATTCAACATGGTTTATCAAGAAATATGTAAATTATTTCAAAAAATCAATTTAGCTGTTCTTATGATAGAAGTGAATATGTATGCACGGCATTTCAGACTGATTAATGACATTGAATTATAACAAATAAATAATAAATTATTTATTATAATCCAATGAGATTGCTCAGTTATTAAAGACATGATCAATGTAACCCAATGGAGGCATTTAAATAGCATTACTTTTCCATCTTGGATTTTATATAAAGTGATTTATGTAAATTATTTTGATCCCTGGGGAACATATATTAATGATATCTTTCTTAAAACCTTCCTGCATAAATCTACTAACAAACAAGTTGTTTCATAAAATTCAATTCAGCCATTCTTGATTTAGAAGTGAATATACACTGCAGACATTTCAGATTCATAATATATATATAAATATAGCTCTCATGAGTTTACTATTGAAAATATTTGTGTGGTGGTATCTGCAGAAAATTGTTTAAGTGATGAATTTATTCTAAACAATACAGAAAGGAGTTTATATAATTGAATGAAAATACTATTCTGAATAATTATTTTTTTCTTTTCAGCTACTTTTATAAAAATGAAAAATGTAGAAGGTGTTCAGGTTGGTGACTGTTTTTATGGCTGTACTTTCCCAGAACAGTCTTGTAATAAAAATCCATCAGATTGTGCTTCAGAAACAACATTTGAAGAAGAGAGTGATAATGAATGCACAACGGCTGAAGAAACTGAAAAAACTAATAATGTAATTAGTAAGTATTCATATCAGTCATTAATTATAGAAAGAGAATTGATTATCTAAATTGTAAAATTGGCATATTTTTCTATATATTTGTCTTCATTTAAAAACATTATCATCACTTTTAATTAAATAGATGTATATTTTTGTAATCATTTATTTAATTATAATATGATTGTACTTATAAAATAGCAGATAATCATAGTAAATTGGAGTATTAATAATCTTTTCATAAATGCTATAACTATGCTTAGATTACTTATTGCTAATATATAAAAATACAATGATCATAATTTATATATTATTATATAATTTTATGTTTTTACTTTGAATGTTAATTGGATGCTTTATGTACTAATAACAACCATGTATTGTATTATATAATTTTAATGTTATTATTCTTTAGTGCATATATACTTAAAATTTGTTGATATGTTGGTTTCTATAGTAACCTTAATTTAGAACTTTAATTCGAATGTGTATATTCTTGAAGTTTAAGTTGTAGCTGAAGAGGATTTTTATAATAAATCGAAAGCGTTACTATTTATTTGCAGTTTAGCTTGTTTATTTCACGTTATGATTGTGGTTCCTACCTATGTGCTGTTATTGTAGTGTATAACGATCATTTAAATCTCTTTCCTTCCCATTCCTTAGTAGGATAATTTATTTATTTAACTGCCCACAATAAATTAGAGTTCCAAAGAACATATTATTATTTTTTTAAAAATAACAAAATATATCAACTTTATCACAAAAGAAATTTTATTTTTATTAAGTAATGTTCAGTTTTTGGATAAAAGTAAGTTTTATCCAAATACTGAATGTTTAAATACAAAATACTCAATGGTCACCAATTAACTCAATTTCAAATCGAAAATGAAATTAGATTGCATACCAACTCATGGAAAACTAGTGAAATTGCATTTATGACTAATTTCAACATATTATCTCCCAATGATTGCATTTTTGTGTGTCCTTAGTATGGATTTACAAAAATTAGTAAAATTTTTTTGTGTTGTAGGAAAGTAAACATAATTTTCTAAATGTGCTAAGTAAAAACCGTGTTGTAGAAGTACTGTATTATATGAGGGTTTCTGCAATTTTCAAATGATGCTATAGGAGGGATACCTGTATATGTCTCCTGCTATCCATCATATTGATGATGTAAAGTTGAACCAAGCAACATAATAATGTACATTTGATATATTGAGTATGAAAACAATGTGATTAAATTAAAATAAATATAATTTTTAATGTAAATGCTTATCTGAAACATTTTCATTATGCCATTTTGTGTTGTATTTAGTTACACAAACAACAATAGAAAATATTTTCACTTTTAACTGCTTAAACTTTATATACTTATTTCTTAATAACTAGCACGTTTTGCAGTAAAGATCAAATTTATATTTATTAACATAAATGTACAAACGTTTTTGGTGTTTTTACACCCTCTTCAGGTACATTCTATTTATTAGCCGATTCAAATCAAGAGATTCATATAATGTTGGCATAGCAACCAACGTTCTTAGAACACACTTGTTTAAATACAAAATACTATTTGTATTTACATTCAATTAAAAATAAAACAAAATAAAAATAAAAAACAAATTACATAAGATTAAATATTCTCATAAAATAAAAAAATAAATAAAATAACATATTTTTAACAATCAAAAATTTTAAAGCGGTATTTTTTTCAAATTATCTCTTATTTCTATAACGTTTCTCTTTGTTCAGAGCGTATGATGCCTACCGTAGTAAGTGTGAACAAGCCAATGAAAATGATACTATTAATTCAGTGAATGAAAGAATGTTGAGTCAAAGAGACCCTTAGAAAACGATATATTAAAAAGTTTAAATGGATACTGAAACAGCAACTTCTGTATGGAAAGAAGAATAAATTCGAACTCAGAATTATGCTTACAATTATAGGAGATATACAGATACCATCTTTTGCGAAGAAAATACTTGAGAAGGGCCCATCTTATGCATTATTATATTGCTCTTCACTCTCTGAGGACATCCCAATAATAGAACAGCTAATAAGCAACCAAAACGAATTAGAAAAAGAAAACCTCAGGTGGACATTTTTAAGGCAAAAAAAACAATAGAATAACCTCAATAAAAGCTTTGGAAGCCAAAAAAAAAAGAGAATATGAATGTTAAAAGAATGATAAAATGGATGGAAGAAAATAATTACACACTAACCAGAGAGGACAAAATTAAAGAAGATAGTTCTAATGGACAAGGAAAGATATGAAAGCTTCCTTCATAAATACATAAGTGAAACTGGGGCAATAGAACTTAAGCAAGACCCAACCATGAAGCTTGCAGCTAAAGTAAATAGAATTCTCAAAAATCTGCATTTTCCACAAATTTCGAAGAAGCAAAGTCAAAAAGCAAAAAGCACTAACCTGTCCGAGGTTTTTTGCATTCATTAAGGTGCATAAAACACTCATAGAATCTAGACCTATTGTTGAAAAAAGGTTGGCACCAACATACTACCTGGAGAAAACGATTGCAGAATGGTGTAATAAGATATTAGGGGAAACTGACAACTCAACTAAAGTCACAATGTCGGTGCTAGATAGACTTAAAATTTTACAAACAATTGAGGAGGACATTATAGCTACATATGATTATGAAGCCTTCTACCCTTCACTGCAACTAGAGCCAGTGTGTCTCCACTTTTATAGATTCATTGTAGAGAATGTCCCGCAAGAGCAAAATGATTCGAAGATGCTCAGAGAAATAGCGCATTTAATTTGCTATAATTCATATTATATTTTTAGAGGAAAGATTTTTAAACAAGTACTAGGGGTGCCAATAGGAAGCCCAATAGCAGGTACACTGGCTGAGATTATTCTAAGAACGGTGGAGGAGCAAAAGCTTTGTAAGTTTCAACCTTTTATGAAGATGTACGTGAGATACATAGATAATGTACTGGTAATCTGGAAAAACGATAAGAAAGTGGATGAATTGACTATTCACTCTAGTACACTACGGTTTTAAACTGAAGAAAGATCAGGTAAATAGTACGAGAATACATTACCTGGATCTACAGTTTCTCTTGCAAGAGGGAAAAATCAAGACAGACATATATATGAAGCCAACATATAGACTGATACTGATCCCAAACTGGTCGAATGACCCAGTTAATTACAAGAAAGCAGCCTTTCGGAGTTTATATAAACAGGCCTTAACTTATTGCAGTACTGAAGGTTTGAACAAAGAATTAAAGTACATACTAGAAATCAGAAAACAACATGGTTATAAAAAAACGTTTCTAATGCAAATTTTGAGACAAGTAAGAAAGAAAATGTATGAAGATGAAGAAGGTGCAGTAGGACCCAAAGAAAAGGAGCATAACTTCATAACAGTGCAATACCACCTGAAAAACCTAAGAATAATGAAGAAATTAGCAAGAAGAAAAATGTCACATCTAGCACCAAAAAGAGTCCCGACGTTATTTAACATACTGCGGAATGAGAAGAACCCTCTCAAACAAATGGAACAAAGAGGTGTATATAAGATTCCTAATGGAGACATGCAAACAAATGAGGAGTCTGCATACATAGGTGTTACTATGAGAACACTAGCCAGGCGTGTGGAGGAACATAAAAAAGATATTGCGCAGGCTAAAACTCACTACATCTTTAGCTATAGAAGCCTATAGTAAAAACATAAATATAAAATGGGAAGATGCAAAGCTAGTTAAGCCAGTACAACAGCAGATGCAGCCGATAATAATGGAGTCTATAGAAATAATAAAAAGGAAGAGAACGGAAAACCTAATCAATGATAGAGTGGCCTGGGAAACCCCCGGCTTGGAAATACACTCTGAACGAAGAGAAACGTTATAGAAATAAGAGATAAGTTGAAGAAAATACCTCCTAACTTAACGACCAATTTCCATTCTCGTGACTTTGTCATAAATCAAATTGGTCAGTAAGTGAGTAACTTGTTCATATATATTTAGAACAAGTTATTCACTTAAGTTCTCATCACTGTAAAGACACTTATATCTTAATTATGCACCAAGTATTTTTCTTCCTTATATTTTGGAACCACTTTGCTTTAAGATTTTTTTGACCGTAAAAAAAGAAATAAGAGATAAGTTAAAGAAAATACCGCTTTAAAATTTCTGACCGTAAAAAATATGTTATTTTATTTATTTATTTATTTTATGAGAATATTTAATCTTATGTAATTTGTTTTTTATTTTTATTTTGTTTTATTTTTAATTGAATGTAAATACAAGTAGTATTTTGTATTTAAACAAGTGTGTTCTAAGAACATTGGTTGCTATGCCAACATTATATGAATTTCTTGATTCGAATCGGTTAATAGATAGAATGTACAGCTCCGGCCAAAATGTTTGTCACTTTCAACTAGGCGCTGGAAACCGGACGAGCGTGTTCTAAGAACGTTGGTTGCTATGCCAACATTATATGAATCTCTTGATTCGAATCGGTTAGTAGATAGAATGTACCTGAAGAGGTGTAAAAACACCGAAAACGTTTGTACATTTATGTTAATAAATATAAATTTGATCTTTACAGCAAAAAGTGCTAGTTATATTAAGAAATAAGTATTATTAGAACATTGTGCTATCATAATGCTTAAAATTATTAAAGAGTTTTTGAAATTTTCTTAAATTTCAAAATAAAATTTCATTTGTAAATATGAATATGCATAAATAGAATGTTCATAACTCAAGGAATGCCATGTATTATAAAAATATTTAATTATTAATATTTTAAATAATCTTTTTAAAAACAGATTCTTGATTTACATGGTTTTGACATATGCTCTCTCAGATACATAAGATTATTTTTTTTGTATTTCCATAAAATGCAAATGAAAAATTCATTAAACAATTTACTTTAAAAATATCACTTATGACCTTAAATTTTCTTATATATATTTAAAGTATGTTTTTAAATTTCATTTGACCTTTCTGTTTGATAATGCACCACATATATTAAATTTAAGCATTGTTGGATTTATGCATTTTTTGATTTATGCAGAAATTTTTTGGAAAAATTAATCATGTAAGTTGGGATCTCCTGTGTATACATATCTTTTTTTAAATTATTTATCAAATAATCTGCAAAATAAATGGATCACTCAATATAACTGGAATAACTGGATCACTCAATATTTTTTAATACTATGCATTTTAAAAATATATTGAATAATCTAGCTACTGATATAATCTTATAGTTTAGTTAATAAGTGATAAAATGCTAAATTATCAAATTATGAAAATATTCATTTCAATGGGCTTAATTATTATTTTTAATTATCATTAATGATTAAAACTAATTTGATAATTAAATGTCAGTTTATAAAATAATTCAAAGCATGACTGAACAATATTATGCCTGTTCTGATATCTCATATGATACAAGACCTTGCATATTAAATAGTAATAAGTAGTGATTGTGTGAGTGTAAATATAGTAGGTTCCCTACATAGGTAACTATAGAACTTAAAATTGCATAAATCTTTTTATTTGTGTTGAATTTCCTTAAAACACAAACTTTATCAAACAATTTACATTTTGTAAAAATATCATTTATCGCTTTAAATTTTCTTATCTATGTTTATAAATTTAATGTATACTTATAAATTTAATTTAGATATTCTGTTCATTAATGCATATATTCATCTATATTAAATTTAATCATTGTTGGACTTTTGTGGAAATTTTTAAGATAAATTAATCATGCAAGTTGGAGATTTATTGTATTATTGTTTTTTTTCAATTACTTTTCTATATTCTTTAAATTCTTCAAAACTCAGATTGTCAGTCATAAATGTGTTAGATGAAAAATTAAGTTTTAATAATTTTGCTGAAATTTCATTAAGTTGATGTGATATCCAAACATCAAGTTTATTCATGTATTCAAATACCTTTAAATGATTTTCCACATTTGATTTTGGTATGTTTAGAATTTTTGTAATGTCTCGTGTTGTATAGTGAGGATTTGCATTGACTAAAGCCTTTATATTATCGCTATCAATATCCACTGATCTTCCTGAGTGTGGTGCATCTTTAATGTTGAAATTATCAGAACAAAATTTGGCAAACCACTTTTGGTGCACACATTCCAATAAAGATCTTCACTATAAATATCAAAAACTGTTTTACATAGTTGCATCATATATTACTAACAAACAATAGCACTTACCGTAGTTGAGGTTATTCTTACGTTTTCATACGACTTGCTCATCTATCGCTAACGTTTTCAGTATTCCTACCATCCTCAGGCTAAGATCTTAGCCTGAGGATGGTAGGAATACTGAAAACGTTAGCGATAGATGAGCAAGTCATATGAAAACATAAGAATAACCTCAACTACGGTAAGTGCTATTGTTTGTTAGTAATATTAGAGGAGAAGCAGCAGTGAATTTAAAGAATGTTGCATTATATTTTCCCCATTTTTAAAATAAAACAATAAACACTTAATAAATTGGCACACAATTTTTTGAAAAAATAAGCTTAAAATGTCCTCTGTCAAATGGATGAACGATCTCCAGGATTGAACTGAAATTACTTACATTTCACAATGCCTACAGGACCTGTCGGCAAAAACTTCATGGACATATGTTCATAACTAGAAGAATGCATATATTATGTGTTATCAGTGGTGATTGCTATCATAAGTATGAATTGATTATAAGTCAAAGACTACTTATATACTGTATTTTTTAATTATAATCAAAATAGAATATAATATAATTAATATTTCAGTGTAAAACTTTGATGATCTTAATTATTTTACAATAAATTTTACAAAGCTCATTAAAATAGCTTACACAAATGACTACATTGGGAATTCCAACAATCTTTTATTCATAAATATGTTAAATGAAAAACAGTCTTTCAACAAAAATTAAATAAAAAGCTGCAATAAGCACTATTTGTGATAAATAACATCTACACAAATATTGCAATTAAGCTTACTTGCACATTAATTTGACAAAAAAAACTTTGTTGAATTAGCATTATATCTTGAACAAAAATGGCCACTACTTCCACTGTTTATGCATATTTATGACTATTAAATAATAATTAAAAAGGAAATAAAATGTAATGTTTTATGACAGAACTGGAAAATACTTTATTCTTCACAAATTAACTTACCTATTTGGAAATAAAATGTTGTAATGTTTTATGACAGAACTGGAAAATACTTTATTCTTCACAAATTAACTTACCTATTCGTGTCAAATTTTAGTCTAGAATTGTTTAAACCTTTTATAATATAATTCTTATATTCAATGTACAGGTAGATAGTCTTCACTTTCAATAGTTTATGTTTTGATAATCTCATCATAAGTCAAAAATGATTCATAATAATGATAATTTTAGTAGTAATAACAAACAATGGAATACTGAATCCTTTAAGACAGTTTAATCATCTAATTTGATCCTGGGTCCTCAAAGTTACAATTCTGAACTGAATCCAAGTTTCAAGATGTAAAATCATATGGAATTAAACCTGAATCCCCAAGGTAGTAAACAACTGCTTTACTACTTTTTTAATAAAACAAAAAAGTATTTCTAGCCAATATGCTATGAAAATAGCCAAATTCAGAATATCATAAGGACAATCATAAGATTGGAATATCATAAATCAAACAATTGTTAGTTGAGGACTACCTGTACTTTCATTTAACAGATGTTTCTAAATCTAATTAGTATGTTATAATAGAGTATATTTGCATATCAAAATTATATATTAATACAATTAATAAATATAACAAGAGAAAAAACATACATGCCATACAGGAATCTTTGGTGCTATTAATATTATCAGCATCATGTATGAGATCGATCATAGCAAACAGTCGGCATCCTCTTTTACAACAAGTGAGATGTTCTGCCTGTTAAATATTCAAAAATCTATAATCAGAATTAATTTTTCATTCAAACTTATTACTTATGTCTGAATATCTACATATTTTTGATAATTTAATACGGAGAGTGTCCAAAAAAGAAGCAGTTTTCTATTCTAACATGATATAAATTTTATAATGAATCTTTTTCTATTATATAAAAATTTATAATTTTGGATTAGATTTTAGTCCTTCACAATTTTTTATAAATTGTATAGAAAAAAATAAAACATCAAAAGAATTACATTATTATTATATAATAAAACATCATTAGCTAGCATTATTTTTCAAATTCTTTTCCATTACATATATTTCATATAAAAAATAAAATGGATCATATATAATTTGTTTCTTTTATTTCTTTGATACTCTTAACTACTAATAAGAAATCCACTCTTCTTTTTATCTTTTTTATATCTTGTTATCATCATTGTTTTCATTCATATTTCAAGGTAATATCATATTAAAATGTTAAGGCCAAACCAATCTTTAAAATAAGAAATACAGAAACAAATTTATTTCTTATTTAACAAAATTATTTTCCTTAATAAAACTGTAATTTTCTTAGAAAACTTCAGTTTTGTTTGTTGAATAGTAACACTTATTCCTGTGTTTCTTACTTTAAAGACTTCTAATAGACTTACAGTGGCAGAGTTTGGTTCAAACCCATTGTTGTAAGTTGAATTTGGATCTTGGGTTACCCGTATCTATATACAGGTAGGCCTCGATTAGTGCGAATAATGGTTTCCACAAATTTCTTGCACTATTCAAATTCGCACTAATCAAAGTATTAACTATATGTAAAATATGGTAATTGATTCTCTGTGTTTCTTACTTTAGACTTCTAATAGACTTACAGTGGCAGAGTTTGGTTCAAACCCAATGTTGTAAGTTGAATTTGGATCTTGGGTTACCTGTATCTATATACAGGTAGGCCTCGATTAGTTCGAATAATGGTTTCCACAAATTTCTCGCACTATTCAAATTCGCACTAATCAAAGAATTAACTATATGTAAAATATGGTAATTGATTCTTGCTTTGTGAGATTCCGGCCATTAGCCAACCTCACGATGAATAACCACAATACTAACTGTTAAAGAGATATTTATTTTCATATTTTTTACATCGTTGTTCATCATCTAAATTAATAACCTACCAGTAATTGCATCTCATACCATCATCAAATCAACCACCAAATCGAAACCAAAATAGCGAATCGAAAGCGGAAATTGGCGGCCCTTTCTGGCCGCCAATTCTGGGTCGAGAATTGAGTGGATAGTCCGATTTGCGATTAAGCATTGCAGCTTTATTGAATCAGTAAAGCTGCAATGCAACTAGTTAGCTAAGTTAATGAACCAATGAGAAATTTTTAACAAGTTTTCTATTTGTTTATTAGCAGAATACGACACCAAAAGATAACAAAAACAAATTTTTTTCACAAGTTTTATTTTAAATAAAGAAATCAGATAATAAACAAAAGAAAATAAATAATATCGGTAGTACAGCAATATAATAGGCAAATAAATTTGTAAAGATATCCTTATTTAAAAAAATTTAACAAAGAATGCTTTTATGTCGCTCAATCACATCCATTTTTTGCTGTAGCGTAATCACTTCTCTTTTTTTCGTTTCCTGTTTTATCATCAAAAGTGTTCTTCCTTTTATCCATTTCGATACTTTTTAAAAGAGAAAATTCTGTACTATACTGTATGTATACGATAGCAAAGCTAAATAATAGTACAGTAATGTTAAACAGTTAACGGCAAAAAGCCCATCTTTCTGATGTTTCACCCCTTCAAAGCCAAGTGACTGTTCTTGGACTGCTCCTCGTCCGGTTTTACTAACCGAAAATTAACGGTAATTTGTTAATTGACATCATAAAAGGAGACGGAGCTTTGTTAGTAAGACTGGTCTATGCTTACAACTTGCATTAATTGAATATTTGCTCGCACTAAGTGAAAAACGGTATCATTTTTATAAGTCATACTAATCTAAATCGCATTATTCGAATTCACACTAATCGAGGCCTACCTGTACATATATTTTTTTTATTCACTGTTCTGTTTCACCTATTTCATTATTTATGCTTTAAAATGACTTTGTTTAATGCTGTTTTGTTTAGCGCTTGGTTTCTTTGGAATGTATCCTGTGTTAAATGGGATCTTACTGTATATATTATAAACACTTTTGGGGATAACAGTTTATAATAGATTAAAATAGTAATTAATAATAATAAGAGTAGAAATTTATAAAAGATTTAACAACTAAAATTTCAAAATGTTAAGATTCTATAATGCCAAATGAAAAATATTAAAACTATTGTAATTGTATATATATATCTTGATTTGTTCATACTAATCTAAATTGCATTATTCGAATTCACACTAATCAAGGCCTACCTGTACATATATTTTTTTTATTCACTGTTCTGTTTCACCTATTTCATTATTTCTATCTTTCAGCTGTTTCACCCCTTCAAAGCCAAATGACTGTTCTTGGACTGCTCCTCGTCCGGTTTTACTAACCGAATATTAACGGTAATTTGTTAATTGACATCATAATTTCAAAATCGTGTGACCGTTCTTGGACTGCTCCTCGTCCAGTTTTACTAATTAACCCATTCTTGGACTGCTCCTCGTCCAGTTTTACTAACCGAAAATTAACGGATAATTTGTTAATTGACATCATATTTACTAACCGAAAATTAACAGTAATTTGTTAATTGACATCATAAAAGTCTTACTAACCGAAAATTAACGGTAATTTGTTAATTGACATCATAAAAGGAGCGGAACTTTGTTAGTACCATTCTTGGACTGCTCCTCGTCCAGTTTTACTAACCGAAAATTAACGGATTCTTGGACTGCTCCTCGTCTGGTTTTACTAACCGAAAATTAA
Organism: Olivierus martensii; assembly: GCA_000484575.1. Taxonomy (NCBI): domain Eukaryota; kingdom Metazoa; phylum Arthropoda; class Arachnida; order Scorpiones; family Buthidae; genus Olivierus; species Olivierus martensii. The sequence goes on from AYEL01046529.1 coordinate 24,668, forward strand.
CGGTAGATCTTGGTCTTGGACTGCTCCTCGTCCGGTTTTACTAACCGAAAATTAACGGTAATTATAATTGACATCATAAAAGGAGCTTTGTTAGTAAGACTGATCTGTGTTATGCTCCTCATTCGGTTTTACTAACCGAAAATTAACGGTAATTTGTTAACGCCATCATAAAAGGAGCTTTGTTAGTAAGACTGATCTGTGTTTACAACTGTTCCTCGTCCGGTTTTACTAACCGAAAATTAACGGTAATTTGTTAATTGAATCATAAAAGGAGCTTTGTTAGTAAGACTGATCTGTGTTTACAACTCTTCGTCCGGTTTTACTAACCGAAAATTAACGGTAATTTGTTAATTGACACTTGTTTGGTTTTACTAACCGAAAATTAACAGTAATTTGTTAATTGACATCAATCTGGTTTTACTAACCGAAAATTAACGGTAATTTGTTAATTGACATCATGGTTTTACTAACCGAAAATTAACGGTAGTTTGTTAATTGACATCATAAATCTTACTAACCGAAAATTAACGGTAATTTGTTAATTGACATCATAAAAGGAGCGGAACTTTGTTAGTACCATTCTTGGACTGCTCCTCGTCCAGTTTTACTAACCGAAAATTAACGGATAATTTGTTAATTGACATCATAGTTAGGTTTTACTAACCGAAAATTAACGGTAATTTGTTAATTGACATCATAGGAGGAGACGGAGCTTTGTTAGTAAGACTGGTCTATGCTTACAACTCGCTGGTTTTACTAACCGAAAATTAACGGTAGTTTGTTAATTGACATCATAAATCTTACTAACCGAAAATTAACGGTAATTTGTTAATTGACATCATAAAAGGAGCGGAACTTTGTTAGTACCATTCTTGGACTGCTCCTCGTCCAGTTTTACTAACCGAAAATTAACGGATTCTTGGACTGCTCCTCGTCTGGTTTTACTAACCGAAAATTAACGGAATTTGTTAACTGACATCATAAAATGGGATGGACCTTTGTTAGTAAGACTGATCTATGCTTACAACTTGCATTAAATGGACCTTTGTTAGAAGACTGGTGTATGCTTATAACTTGCATTAATCGAATATTTGCTCGCACTAAGTGAAAAACGGTATCATTCAGCAAAAAAGCCTATCTTTCTGGTGTTTCACCCCTTCAAAGCCAAATGACTGTTCTTGGACTGCTCCTCGTCCGGTTTTACTAACCGAAAATTAACATTAATTTGTTAATTGACATCATAAAAGGGATAGACCTTTGTTAGAAGACTGGTGTATGCTTATAACTCGCATTAATTGAATATTTGCTCGCACTAAGTGAAAAACGGTATTATTTTTATAAGTCGCATTAATTGAATATCGCATTATTCGAACTCGCACTAATCGAGGCCTATCTGTATATATAAAAGAACAAGCTTGGAATAGAAATGTTATATGAGTGATCTCATTGGATTACAATGACCACATGACTGCTTCTTAGCACTAATTGAATATCGCATTATCTGAACTCGCACTAATCGAGGCCTATCTGTATATATAAAAGAACAAGCTCGGAATAGAAATGTTATATGAGTGATCTCATTGGATTACAATGACCACATGACTGCTTCTAGCTGGGCAATATTATTGGATTATAATTTTGAGTCTTTAGAAATTGAGCACTCATTAGATTATAATAGTCACATGATTACTGCTTTTGAAATTAATGGCAGATGCAAAATACTATGTTCAGTGGTGGATTAAGACCAGTTGAGGCCGCGGGTGCAGAAGAAAATATTGAGCCCCTTAAAAAAAGAGAGAACCAAGGGAATAAAAATATGTACTATGTTCAGTGGCGGATTAAGACCAGTTGAGGTCGTGGGTGCAGAAGAAAATATTGAGCCCCTTAAAAAAAGAGAGAACCAAGGGAATAAAAATACATATTAACCATATTTTTAAATAAATAAAACATATTATGTACTATTTATATTTTATTTCAACAAAATTTTAACATAATATAAATATAGAGTTTTACTTGAAATTAAAATATGAAAATATTTAAATGAAGTTTTCTCTAGCTTTAAAATTTTAGCTTTCTATAAATGCATTTATTCAAAAATCAGTAATCATTTTTGCCACATAAAAATGCATTTATAATTTTTCTAAAAATAATTCATTAATTTTTAATGAATTAGAACATAGAACTCATGTAAACTTATAATATGTAAAATATTCTTTCAAGTGGGAATATATTATATAATATAATTTTTAATTAATTTTATTTTGCTTTCATATATCAAACATAGGAAATTAAAATCTGTATTAATTGTAATGTTCACTAGTAATATTTGAATAAAATAAACAGACAAGATTGTTGATTCCTGTTAAGCTTAATTCTTAAAATAGGATGATGATGATGATGATGATTGTAAAAAAGGGGACTATAAACAGTTCTAGCACTGTGATCAATCAATAATCTATTTGTGCAACCCAACAGAATCATCTCATAAGAAATCCCATCTTACAAACAAAAGACAGTAACTTCTTCAATGGGACTGTAAAAAGAATTTCCAGTGCAGGAAAATGCTACCATAAAAGATCATATCTTAGCTCTGAAAAGACTACATATTCACATAATATGTGAAGAGGAATTTCATCTCCTCCTTGACATCATCTACAATTGGGATTATCAGCAATTCCAATTAAGTGAAAAGCCTTCTAAGATGAGTGTCCTGTAAGGAGCTTTGTAACAATCCTTACTTGATTTTTATGCAATGCAACAACTCTTTAGTTCTCTGTAATGAGGAACCTAAAATAAAAACCTTTGCTTGCCTTTCCAGGAATAGACCTGAAATTGGAAGAGGTGCCAACTGGCCCCTGACAACCTGCTCAAATGCATCAGATCTGATGCCCAGGACAGGTTCTGATCAAATAAAGAGAGAAGATGGCCCTTCCTTTGCCGGCCCATCTGCCACCTCAGTGCTCTCAATTCCCTTGTATCCTGACACCCAAACAAGGGGATTGAGCCATGACACCAAGTTGAACCATGAAGTAGACTTAAATATTGATGAATATTAACATGATACAATATCAATTATATTCTAAAATTAATAAATAGGAACACTAAATTGGTATAAAAATACTATTAAACGAAGGCATTTTCTATTTAAATATGCTATCAATAACCTCTATAATTAGAAATATAAAACAGTTAAAGAGAATAAAAAAAGAATATTGTATTTATTACAATCAACAATAACCTCTACAATTAGAAATATAAAACAGTTAAAGAGAATAAAAAAAGAATATTGTATTTATTACAATCAAATTCAAGATATTACTTTCAGTAAATATTAGTTCATTTATTCATATAATTACATTCATTTAATAAAGTATTTTATTTTTCTTCTAAAGTACATTAGATCTATTAATTATGCTGTTAATTCTTTCCAAAAATTTCTAAGTAAACTGAAAACCATGTAACTCCAACTAATTTATGAATACACACATAAACAGAATAACTAAATAAAATTCAAAATAAGCATAAATATAAAAACTTAAGCCTATCAATGATATTTCTGCAAGAAAAACTAATGAATTTTTTATTTGCATTTTAAGAAAATGCAATACAAATAAAATGATTACGCATCCACATATTTTTGAAACTACAAAACTAAAAACTGCTTAAGTACAAAATCTACTGTACATAGTCTTTGACTTATGATGGAGTTCGGTTTCAAAAATTTTTAATACCACAGTCATAAGTCAAAAATGCCCAAAATTTATGGATTTTTCACACTAATTCTACTAAGACACTATATTATCTTAATGAACATAAAGAACACAAAACTACAAGAATCATATCCAAAAAGAACACTTTCTATATATCAGACTATTGGGTCAGGAATCAAACCCAGTTCAGGTCAATTATATTAACCAACAGCAAAATTTATTGATGACATTGCAGTCATAAATACAAGTTATTCATAAGTTAAGGCAGTCATAAGTCAAATATTACTTGTATTTGATGCAAGACATTGATTACTCTTATTAAATATAATGCTTTAAATTTGAATTTAAAGTAATGCAGACAAACATTAATACAGTGGACTCATGTTTTTATGAACCTCCAATTTACGAACTACACGTTTTTATGAACCATTTAATTGGTTCCAAAAAATCCCTAATGTTAATTAATGCCATTCCCATTTACAAACTTTTGGGGGTCTATACAAGTTCATAAAATCGAGGCTCCACTGTGTGATGTATTCTTTACTGTTCTTTTCAATTGTTTCATAATTCAAACTATAGGGAGGCTGATAGAGATTCTTAAAATTGTTCTTTTTAAATAAACAATATTTTTTTGCCAATTCAGTGTTCCTATTTATTAATTTTTTAATCTTGATATTTTCAATTTATAAGTTATAAATACAAAATATCACCTTCTTATATAGATCCATATTTACATATAGATTCTGACTTGAGAGAAAAATATACTAGTCAAAGAGATACAGCTAACACAAAGATACAATCATTATTTTCATAATTTCATCATTTATCATATGTAATTGTACTTTATGGGCTATTAGGCTAGTTATAATTAACAAGCCAGGCCCAGATCCTGGCTTGTTAACTGGAGGCATGAGATTCAGAATTGAATTTGGATCTTATCTGGATCTTCCAAGATGATAAGCAATTGCTTTACCACAAAGCCATATGATGAACTTAGGCACTTATTCTTTAATATATTTATTTTAAATGTTATATATTTATGCTACACTAATATTGTATAAGTTATGTTCTGTCATATGTTTTGACATATATAGGGTTTTGCTAAATGATCCACTTACATAAATCTAAGATTTTCAGTATTAACTTAAAGTATAAAAGCACTATAAGCAAGGTAATAACAGTTTATTTATGCTAATAAACTGTTATTACCTTGCTTATAGTGCTTTTATACTTTAAGTTATATATAGTAGCAAGTGGTAATATATTGTTTCTGTTTCAGTATTAAATATTAAAATCAAAATATTAAAGTTATTTTCCCATCAGCTTATTATTGCAAATATTTTTGGTTCAAAAATATAATTACTTCTCTTATTATATTTCTCTTAGTAATTAATAATAGTCAAGTGTATAGAGATATCTCAAAAAATATTGAATTCTTCTCTAAATTATTATAATTATTTTCTATAGTAAATTACACTAAATTTCATTTTATTTACCTGGACGATAACCTTCAACTTGAATTGCAGTGTTAAATTTTGCACATGCTTCTTCATATTTTCCTTCCTTTTTTAAAAAAAAGTCATATTTAAATAATATGATAAATTAAGAGAGAAAAATAAATTAAATCAAATGCATAATGAAATCTGGATTTAAAATTAGAACATGGCATTTTCAAAAAATATATTTTTATATTAATTTTTAAAGGTTTGGTTTTAAACATTTAAAATAATTACTAAATTTTCCTATATTTATTAAAATACAATGCACAAAATTTAAAATTACATTAAATAAAATTTTTTTCTTGAAAATTGTAATACTTAAAAATAATTATTACTTTCTACTTTTTTTATATATAGACAATAAATATAAGCTCAGTTTTTAGATAGTTTTACTTTTTTAAAGAAAAAAGTAAATAAATAGAAGCTTTCAGCTTGATTAAGCCCTCTTCAGTAGTTTTTAATTTACACACATCTATGTATTGTAAATGTGAACTAAAAACAGCTGAAGAGAGCTTAATCAACCAAAAGTGCTCCAGTTTCTTTAAAAAAGTAAATAAATAGTTCTACCTAAAAAATATAATAAAAATAATTCAATTTTATTATATTTAAGACAGTAGTTTAAATTAACTTTACTAATTGTAACAAAAGAAACATTAATATAGAACATTTTTATGCTTCAGGTCCATTATCAGTTATCATTTCCATAACAATAAGAAAAAGAACTTAGAATACATGCCATTAAAATTTTTTAAATAATTACAATAAAAACTAAATCACAAAGCTTTAATAACATGTATATAAAAATTAACATAAATAAACTCATATTAAATATTACAAGTTAGAAATGATCTAATAAATACTTCCATGCTATCAGGAGGCTATCATCATCAATGATGTTAATAGGAAAAGTTTTCTTCAGTTGATAAATTTTCAGTCTTTTTAAAAATTTTTTTTTATTCTTTCGTTTAAGATGTGTTATCAATAATTTTTGACTCACTCCTAAACTATAAGCTGCCTTTTGATAAATTTGATAAATTTGATAAAGTTGATAAATTTTCAGTCTTTTTAAAAATTTTTTTTTATTCTTTCGTTTAAGATGTGTTATCAATAATTTTTGACTCACTCCTAAACTATAAGCTGCCTTTTGATAAATTTGATAAATTTGATAAAGTTGATAAATTTTCAGTCTTTTTAAAAATTTTTTTTTATTCTTTCGTTTAAGATGTGTTATCAATAATTTTTGACTCACTCCTAAACTATAAGCTGCCTTTTGATAAATTTGATAAATTTGATAAAGTTGATAAATTTTCAGTCTTTTTAAAAATTTTTTTTTATTCTTTCGTTTAAGATGTGTTATCAATAATTTTTGACTCACTCCTAAACTATAAGCTGCCTTTTGATAAATTTGATAAATTTGATAAAGTTGATAAATTTTCAGTCTTTTTAAAAATTTTTTTTTATTCTTTCGTTTAAGATGTGTTATCAATAATTTTTGACTCACTCCTAAACTATAAGCTGCCTTTTGTATTTTGAATTAATAGAACCAAAAACTAAGAAAATAATTTTATTATTTTCCTTTTTTAACAAGTTAAAATATAATTAAGTAAAAACTTTTAAATTGTTTAGTATTAATTATAATTAATTGTGAATATTACATCATACTGAACTTAAAATATATCTATTGGAAGGGTTATAATTATCTATCGTAAGAGTTAAAAAGAGTTTATCTAGTATTTTTGTGTAAATAACTTTCAGAAAATATATTATTTAGAGTTTACTCAACCTCTGAAAGAATATAAATCTTTTTTAAAGAATATGAAAAATGTGATGTTTCTATATCTTTGATGTTATCAGACTATTAATTTATCTATGTAATGATTATTCAATATGTTTACTTAGTTCAGTATGTTTATTGAAGAATCAATACAAATATTGGATACTTGTTTAGTTAGAAATTGCAAAGCAATACATTCCAATATTTTTTGTATTTTCAAATGCACAGAAAAGTAAAAGTAAATCATAAATATTCTTAAGAGAATATTTCCAAATCATTCAATTTCAAGATTTAGAAATACTCACTGGTTAGCAAAATCCCTCAACTTGATAGTAAATATTTTTGTAGAAAAAGTTATAAAGTCTAAGATATATGATATTTCTCAACACAATTCAAGAATTTAAAAATTGTATTTTGGGGAAATGAATGAATTGATGATTATTTATTTTATTCAAGGTAAACAAAATTAAAAAAAAAATATATTAACATATAGATTATGAGATGTAGCTTTCAAAATACAGCATATTTTACTGGTACTAAACTGCATTTACATTATATAAGCAGCATAACATTATGTTGCATAATCATTTCTTAAAATAATTATCATAATTTTTTATTGAATTCAGTTACTCAGTATTCCACAGTAAAAATAATAAAAATGTTAAATTCTTGCAACCCACAAAGAGTAAGAAGCCCAAAATTTGATCAGTAAAGTTTAAAGTTTTCTCAAAAAATTATTATTATAGACTTTTAAATGAAAAAGATTTCATAGAATCTACATGTAAGAATATTAATTATGCTGACTTTATATGAATTTTCTATTGCTTATTTATATAAAATATTTCAATACAATTATATAAAAAGTTTATTTAAATATTTATTAAATATTAATTGGGATTTTCAAAAATTATTTTATAAATTTCATGAAAATTCAATAGCAGCAGCTGAAATGAGTCATAGCCAATTTATAATTTCTGAAAATCTACACATTTAGGGAGCCATCATCTCTTGTTTCTTCTATGAATGTTCAATATGATTTTGGAATGTTTTATAATATCAAACACTTAATAAAATCCACACAGCTTTTAATGAAATTTTTTTTTCAGAAATTATTAAAAGCTGTGTGGATTTTTTTTATTTCAATAACAAGGAAAACATATAATTCTGAATGAACAGTGCAAACTGTTTTAAATTTAATGTTAATAGAATACAGCTAGAGTTTTCAATGATGATGAGGACTTCCTGAATTTTAATCCACAGGTAATCTTGATTATTAAGTTTAATAGATTTAACTTATTAGGTCTTTATAGCATAAATTCAAGTTAATAGAAATTATATATATATTCTTATTATATGTAATAATTTATATGATATTTAAATCAACTCTAACAATATTTTTATATGACTTTTAGTTTATATAAAAATTATCAATTGCCAATATTCGAATTTATTATTATATGCATTTTTGCTGTTATTCATTCAAAATAATCAAAAACAACAAGATAAAAAGCACTGTTAGCAGAAAAAGCATTTTGTTTAAAATCTATTAATTGAAGATACTCTAAAAATGGTTAATATATCTTTCTTTAATTGAAATATTTATCACTCTAATTTATATTAAAAATAATTTTGAAATAAATTTCTACCAATTCTACAATAATTATTGAAAAATTTTCCATTTTTCAATGATTATTCCAATGATTACTAATTTTATTTTCAGATTCTTTATTTTTAATTAATGATTTAAAATATATATATATATATTTTAAAAATTATTATTGAAGTTAGAATTTAACAATTATTATTTCCTTTATATTCAGACATAATGATTAATATTTAATCTTGCTAATCAGCATGGTCAGTCTGATGGCTGCATGGTAAGGCTGTGGCTTACCACCATGGAGGATCCAGGTCCCACAACTCCAGTTTTTCAAGAGGAATCTAGACCCAGCTATTTTAACCCCATTCTTCAACCATCTGGTTTGCCCCATCATGGATATTTGGCCAGCCTCTGATGGGCTCTATAAGTGGTCGCTGTCAAGTACAGTATATCCCTCATGCAATATGGCTGCTTAACTTACCTAATCCTGATTAATCTGCCTTAATTAATCCCTTGATTTATAACGGAATTTTTAATGATTTAAAAATACCGAAAACGTTTGTACATTTATGTTAATAAATATAAATTTGATCTTTACTGCAAAACATGGTAGTTATATTAAGAAATAACAATAGAAAACTTCAAGAATACAGTTTTATCTGTTTTCTAATTATGGTAAATATCAAGGCAAATTGATTTCATTTGTATTTATGTTGCAGGACCAGAAGTACATATATACAAATGAACTGAAAGCAGTAACCAAAAGGAGTAATGTTAATCACTCTGCTACAAAAGGAAAAATGATTCTCAAAATAATTCAAATATGGAATTTTATGGCTCAAACCAAAATGTTGTGTTAATTTTGTTATGACATAATGTTGAAAAAAACAAATCAAAATGCAGCCAGTCTATTGTCAACAACAGACTGGCTGCATTTTTTTTTTATATGATAAAACACTGGTACATGACATTTGTTTTTACCTTTTGATACACCTGGTTCTGTGAGTAACACCTTAGCATTGTTTCACTATACAGTCACCCACATTAGCACAAAAAAATGAGGTGACATGAACTTTCACAGCCTCAAATCTTGGTGCAAAGCACACAGTTTTGGAGGATAAGTCCTACTAGGTATGCTCTTCCAATGGAGACCTGTTTCATCTGCATTGATTACCTGTTCAGGCAGATATCCTTTTATCATTGATTATTTGTTTTAATTGTTCCAGATAAGTGTTGTTAGCATTATGGTCAATTGAGGCTGTTTCTCCAACTATCTTTATGTTATGAAGGTCATGACAATAAGGAAGCAAGCAAACCATCCCTTATTAGCTTTAAATTTAGATTGATTAGAACTCTGCTCCACTTGTTTGTATATTCTTGACAATATTTCATGTATCACGGAACTATTTAAAGGAATTCTCTTTTGTGTTTGATTCTCGATCCAAATATTAAAATGCTTTTTCCTTAATGGGATCACAGAGCATATAGATAACTTTAACATTAGTAACAGTTTCACTAGTGATACTAGTTTTAATTGCTTCATGTTATTAATGGTCCTTATAGTCAATGCATTAACATTCATTAACTTGACCACTGATGCAGCATTCTCATTATGCTCTAATCTCACTGTCACATTGAGCTTTATTCTCCAGCAATAACATGTTTCTAACTCTTTTGGCTGATTTATTATACCAATTATGTTTTCTAAACATTTGGAGTACATGAACAAAATTAATGCCAGATTGTATTTAAAAAAAATTTATACGAAACATAAGCAAACGTGAAATTATATTAATATGTACTTGAGGCACAGAAATATGGGACTGATTAATTTCAGTCCTACCAAAAGCTATGTACTATATGCATAAAAACTGCAAGTCTGTTCTTCTCCTAGAAATCATAATCTAAAACTAAAAAATGTGACCAAAAAAAGAAAATACAATGTTGAATATTCTGTGATCACATCTTACTCTTGAATACAATTTACACTTAAGTATATACATGAAATGTAATATACAGTGATACCTCAGATCACGATCGTCTCAGTTCACGAACAAATTGGTCTACAAACACCATTTGCGAACAAATTTTGCTTCGCTTTACGAATGATGCTTCGGTTCACGAACCGCGCGCACGGAGTGCAGAACACACGTGACCCGCGGCGCACAAAACCCTGCGCATAGCCTCGCTCCAGCAGCTGTACTTGCGGCACACAAAAACCTGTGCATATCCTCGCCCCCAGCAGCAATCCAGTTCACCCAGCTCATATGGGTACAGTGAGTTCCAACAAGTGTTGATATTTTCTTTATTTAATTAAATTTATCCCTTATTATGGATCTCAAAAAAATTCAAAGTATTAGTCTTTACTCAAATAAATTTATCCCTCTTTGCCCCCAGCAGCAATCCAGTTCGCCCAGCTCATATGGGTACAGTAATTGCGCATAGCCTTGCCCCCAGCAGCAATCCAGTTCGCCAGCCTCACCCCCAGAAGCAATCCAGTTGGCCCTGCGTACAGCCTCGCCCCCAGCAGCAATCCAGTTCGCCCAGCTCATATGGGTACAGTAAAGTTCCCACAAGTGTTGATGTTCGCCTAGCTCATATGGGTACAGTAAAGTTCCAACAAGTATTGATACAGTTGGCCCAGCTCACATGGGTACAGTAGAGTTCCAACAAGTGTTGATATTTTCTTTATTTAATTAAATTTATCCCTTATTATGGATCTCAAAAAAATTCAAAGTATTAGTCTTTATTTAATTAAATTTATGTACAGTAAAGTTCCAACAAGTGTTAATATTTTAGTTTTTTTCTTTATTTAATTAAATTTATTCCCCTTAAGGCTCCCAAAAAAGTTAAAAGTGTTAGTGAAGGTGGTGTTAAACACGGCTCCCAAAAAAGTTAAAAGTGTTAGTGAAGGTGGTGTTAAACATGCCACTCCCAAAAAAGTTAAACATGCTTTCTTCTAATATTACTGTTATATTTTTTTAGTTTTTTTCTTTATTTAATTAAATTTATCCCTTATTATGGCTAAAAAAGTTAAAAGTGTTAGTGAAGGTGGTGTTAAACATGCTTATTCTAATATTACTGTTATATTTATTTCCTTTCTGTATTATTTCCACACATTAAAAAAAATTAAAAGTATTAGTGAAGGTGGTGTGAAACATGTTTTCTTCAGCTCCCAAAAAGTTAAAAGTGTTAGTGAAGGTGGTGTTAAACATGCTTTCTTCTGTTACTGTTATATTTATTTCCTTTCTGTATTATTTCCACACATAAAACCATAATTATATTTATTTCCTTTCTGTATTATTTCCACACATAAAGCCATAATGAGTTTAAAAATTTTTCTAGGACAAAAAACGTATTATTTGGATTTACATTAATTCTTTCTGTATTATTTCCACACATAAAGCCATAACATGTTAAAAAATTTCTGTATTATTTCCACACATAAAGCCATAACATGTTGAAATTTTTTGAAAAACGTATTATTTGGATTTACATTAATTGCAATGGGAAAAATTGATTTCAAAACGTATTATTTAGATTTACATTAATTGCAATAGGAAAAATTGATTCGGATAGATCGGAAGAGTTTAATTGCAATGGGAAAAATTGATTCGGATTACGAACTTTTCGGATCAAAAAAATTTTTTCTAGGATAAAAAACGTATTATTTGGATTTACATTAATTTTTTCCTAGGACAAAAAACGTATTATTTGGATTTACATTAATTGCATAAAATTATTTTTCTAGGATAAAAAAACGTATTATTTGGATTTACATTAATTGCAATAGGACAAAAAACGCATTATTTGGATTTACATTAATTGCAATGGGAGGACAAAAAATGTATTATTTGGATTTACATTAATTGCAATGGGAAATGGACAAAAAACGTATTATTTGGATTTACATTAATTGCAATGGGAAAAATTTTTGTAGGATAAAAAAAACGTATTATTTGGATTTACATTAATTGCAATGGGAAAAATTTCTAGGACAAAAAAACGTATTATTTGGATTTACATTAATTGCAATGGGAAAAATTGTTTCAGATTACGAACTTTTCGGATCACGAACAGGGTCAAGGAACGGATTGTGTTGGTAAACCAATGTACTACTGTACTTTCTTAACACGAGTATTGATATTCTCTGTGGTTCTTTTTATATATTCTGATTATAAAATATGTTTTATACTGAATTTTAAATAATAAATTATAGATCCAATATATATATTAATTGCAAAATTATAATAAATAAAAATATACTACTATGTACTACTTTGATTGTTTTTTATTTGCAGAAAAGCAAGATGAGAAAACTGATCTTTCCATATTGAAAATTGTTGAGGATGATGTAAGATATAGAAGAAAAAATCTCTATCAGGAATATACATCATGGGATAAAAACACTTCAGAAAATATCAAGTGTTTACAAAAAATTTGTGATCAGATGAATAATCCTTTCAACTCTAAATGTGTTGTGTTTTCACGATTTTCCACTATTGGAGGCTCTATTATTGGTATGGCTGGAGTAGTTGTGACAGTTCCCACAGATAGATTACATTTAGCTCTTATATTTGGAGGAACAAGTCTTGCCACAATAGTAGGAATTAGCTTATTTATCACTAATAATTATCTGTCTAATCAATTATGTAAAAATGCCAAAGAAAATTTTGAATTAAATATTGAGAAGACAAAAAAAGTTGAGGAATTAAAAAACGATTATTTCCAATTATTAAGACAATCTAAAAATAAACTCATACTACGACGTAGACGAAATTCAGGCGATTAAAGTGATATAAGACACTTGGGGTCGCAAATCACAAGCAACGCCGTAAATTGAACCTCAAACTAAGCTGAAAGTCTTGTAAGTAGGCAGTACTCGCTGAGGGTAGCACTCTTCGTACAGTCGTCTTGCTGCCAGTGCATTACCATGAGCTTTGCCAAAACACATGTACATGTTGGCTAACTCATTGTCAAACTGATCCATAAGAACAGTGTACCTTGTCGCATTGGTTAAACTAAATTAATCAACAGTCAACGGTGCAATTTTTTCTGCAATGATGTTGCAGCTCTTCTCCTTCACCCCGCCTGGGCTTGCGATTTGCGACCCCAAGTGTCTTATATCACTTTAATCGCCTGAATTTCGTCTACGTCGTAGTGTAGTTTTTTTGAAGGAGATAATTTACACCCTGTATATGCAATTAAAGGACCAACTTTACACAAAAGGGATGTTGGGAAACTATTAATCATGAAAACAATATAACCAATATAACAAATGAATAAAAATCAACAGTCAATTAAGCACCAAATTTCTACTTTCTAGTAGTTGAAGATAATTATTTTGATGTTATTGCACACTAAGCATACTGGCTAAAGAAGCATTGAAAGCATTAGAAGAAATACATTTGAAGTATAGTTTGTTGAACAAATTCAAAAATATAGTCTGTTGAAAATGGCACTTTTCAACTGACTATATTTTATTTGATTGAAACAAGACAAAAAAATTAAAATAATCTAAAAAAAAAAAATCTGTCTTATTTCAGTCAGTATGAAACAAGACAAATATGTGAAAAATTATCTCAGTTGATTAATGGAATTTGATAGTTTCCATTTAAAACTCTAAAATTTATATAGACTTTATATAGTTTTAAAATCTATTATTTTATTCAATTAACATTTTGTCAAAAATTAATGAAAATTATTTTTTAGCCATCAAAAGTTGAAAATTTTTCTTTTAATCAAAAATAGCATAAAAAATTTGTAATTTCTTTTTTCTATTAATTATTAATAATTTTTAATTTTATATTTTTAGGAGATGATTTGATTACACCAGTATATATTCCACCAACACCAAAAACTATTCCAACAACTTCTACAACAACTCCAAAACCAACATACATGATAATAGGACCAATTAAAACTGATATGGTGTGCGATGATGAGGAAGACTGTGAAAGTGAAAATGGTTCAGGTACAGGTGAACCAGTTGTTTCAGATCCATCTGTGATTCAACAGGTTCCTGAAATAATCAAATATACTGAACCTAAATCATCTCCTCGACCTTCACAGATCACCGTTCATAGTACAGGACTGGAAGAACCTGTCGAAAGGCCCTCAATTCCTCACAAACCAGCTTTTACTACTACACTTCCCATTCCTGTTGAATCTACTACACGTCTTTCCGTATATGAAGTACCTATTCCAGAAATGCCTACCACAGGAAAAGACCAGCCAAAACCACATCACAAAACAAAAAGATCAGCAGACAACACTGCACTGGTCATTGGAATTATTGCAGGCATCTTAATTATTATTGTTTTTATTGCCTTAATAGTATACAGCGTATGCAGAAGATCTTTAGGTGCATATAAAGTAGATGAAGGAAAAACTTTACAGTATCCTCCTGCTGTATCTGAAACACCCATTCCCCCACCTACCTTCCCACAGACTCAAATGAATGGTAGTGTGAAAACAGCAACTAAATTAGCCAAAAAGAAAGATCTAAAAGAATGGTATGTGTAACTTAATAATCCATATTACAATATTAATTGAATACTTGTCATCTTCTGCTATTGACAATAAAATAAATAAATAAATAAATAATAATAACTCATGCTAACAAATACAGTTTAAACACCAGTAATGCTTGGGGAAAATAAATTTGTGATTTAATATTTATTAAAAGAAATTAAAACACCAAAATAAATTATACGAACAGCAATCAAATTAAATCTCCAGAGAAATAATGTAACAATGCACATCACTACTGTTATATTCGTGAAGTGTATTATCATTAAACAAAAAACAAATTCATTTTTGAATGTCAAATTTCGACAGACCGTTGTTTGTTTACATTTGTTGCTGTGGATTAATACTACTAAATACAGTGTACTTCCAGAATCTAGTATCGTAGCATATCTTGTTTATCATTGTGTAAACATTAGAATTATAATTGTTATGTTAATATAAACCAATTTTGTAGTTGAGATAAAATTGTTTAACACAGTTATAATGCCCAAAAAAATCCACATTCATCTTTGGATATAAGAAGTTTTCCTCATCGGAATTAAATGATGTGACTGCATTTATCTGTTGAAATATAATTGCACATGACATTGCGGTGGTTTATATATAAATATATATATAAAAATATATATATATCAATTTTTTAAGTTTGTTAGCAAATTATCCTGTGAAGTACAGACAGGACCAAATTTGTACATTTTTTATAAAATCTTCTATGTTATTTATGTAGTGCTTGGAAGTTTTATTTTATATAAATATGCTTTAAAATAGGAAAATTAATTAAAACTAAATGGCAGTAGATGCAATGAGCATTGAACTAAAACTATTTCACCTGAATCATAGAATAATAACAAAGGCAGCTATAGATAAATAAATTTATTATGTGACTATAATGTGAATTTATGTGAATTATTAGCAGAAAGAATGTTAAAAAAATCTTTGTGTTGTCTGTTACTGGGCACAGTAATTAATATTGTAATTTTTTTTTTGACAGTTTAAGAACACGAAATAATGAGAATTATCTGAAAATTATCTACCAAAAATCAAATTTCATGATCATTAAAAAACATTTCATTATTTCATGATATTGTGTCTGCTTCTAAAGTAAATTTTTTAAAATTTTACAGCCTATAAATTGTTTATGTTAAATTTCATAAAGATTTTCTTTTTTAAGTACTGTAGCTGTATACAACATATAGTATTATTGTAATAGTGGAGAGAGAAAAGTGCAGAGGTGGGTTACTGACATTTATTGATCCAATATAGCATTGACTACATTTTTCAACACTTGGGATACTGCCAAGTTCAAATGCTACATATTTAATAATGAATGATTTCAAATATTCCAATCAAAATAATTTATTATTGTTAATATTTACTATTTCTTCAATTTAATAACTTTTTACACATGTTTCTATATATAAATATAATTAAACTTTTAAATCATTTTTAAATAATTATAAATTATTGAAAATTATTTTTATTTGTAGTTCTTGTATTATTTTAATGTAAATAATTATTTGTTAATTAAATTTTTTATTTTATTTTTTATTTAATATTCTTTGTTTTGTCAATTTTCTTTGTTGTTAGTATACATTTCTCTGGATAATACAGAAGAAACTTAAAATGATGTTGCTTTATTGTTTCTGTTTTATTTTTCTCATATTTTATAGAATGTTGATATATTACAAAAACTAGAATAAATACAAATTATTCAGATGCTATTTTTTTTTTTTTAACAATATAGTGAATATAGGATACACACACTATATTGCCTAAAAAGCTTATACTTATACAGTATTACTCTAGGATATTTGTCACTTCAGGAAAATAATTAAAATTATTTAACAGATTTTGTAAAAATGAATTTCATGATGAAACAAAAACATTTTTCAAAAAATAAAACTCAAAGCCCTTTAGCAGTCAAAATGCTTTAATCAGAAACGTTTTCAATGCACTTGGTACCTTCCTCAGTTGCTACTGCAAGACTCATCCTGTTAATTATTTTGTGTAGTTGGTCTTCTGTTTTTATGTAACAGGGTGAGTCTTGTAGTACCAGCTGAGGAAGGTGCCAAGTACCTTGAAAACGTTTCTGATTAAAGTTTTTTGACTGCTAAAGGGCATTGAGTTTTATTTTTTGGTTTGTATTTTGTGCAGTCTTGTTGAACTTTTATTATAAACATTTTTCATTCTATGAATTGTTACTTAATGACTGTTTAAACAGCCCTTTTCTCTCTTCTGTTACTAACATATAAAATTAAAGAAAATTATAATTTCTACTTAATTTTTCACTAATGACACGCAATTGCTAAATTCAGAATAACAAATTAATTTCCAAGAGGAAAATTTCAAAGCATTTATAGAAAAATTACAAAGGTTTTCTTTCACAAACATATTTTCATAATGACAGTATGTCCATGATTTCACAAAAAATTCGCATAGAACATGTTAATTATCTTTACATGATTATTCTGCAGATACACACGTTGAAGTTACAAATATTGTACAGTAAACTATATTACTTTCCCATAGGAATGTGTAGTACGTGAGATTATGAATTTGCATAACTTCTTACAGGAAACGAATCATAATCAAATTTGGTAACGATTTTCATAATTCTTGGACGAAATTCAAAACAGTGTTATTGGTTAAATTTCGTGTACTGTATTATTGAAATCCACCAATTGGCATTAAAAGTTCGTGATGCTTTTTTTTTTAACACTGTTATTTAACTGTATTATTGAACTGTATTATTTGTGTACTGTATTATTGAAATCCACCAATTGGCATTAAAAGTTCGTGATGCTTTTTTTTATCGAGATGACATATATTGATATATACAAACATTTGTCTGTACTACATATATATTCTAGAATTCTGTTCGATTTTATCCAAATTTGTCATGCCATACGATATTATGAACCACCATAGCATGGTTTAGTCAAAATACTAATTAAAAAAAATTAGGCATGTTAATTTTATTAAAAAATTTGCTTTTAATTTTGAATTACATTATTGAATTTTGCTGTGTTTTAGACATCGATGGTTTTAGATGACAATTAGACAAAATAAATAAACCTTTAGATTTTTTTACATCACTTTTCTCAGTTAATTTTTAAAGATACGAAATGTCAAAATTAATGTTACTAGAAACCGGTTTTTGCATTATCTAGAAATACAATTAAAGTTTTATCATAAGAATGTAACAAATTTTAAATGAAATTTCAGAATTAAAACAAAATTCAAAGTCAGCTCTTGAAACTTTAGAAACTAATTTGAAATTTTTTTAGAAACTTTTTACAAACTGGTAAATTTTGGTAAGTCTGCAGTAACTAAAATCCAAGAAAATTATTTTTTTGTAATATACAGGGTGTCTCAAGAGTATGTACCTATTTTTGTGAAATAGGACACTTTAAGAAAAAAAATTCAAGTTTATCATGGTTTAAAATGTGCTAAAAGTGTACTAAATTTTACTTAAATTTTAAGTGTAATTATTATTTTTATTTTTGTATGGGTACAGGGCATCCCGAATTTTTATTTTGATAGATTAAAAAAAAAAACAACAACAATTTTATGTTTATTTTTGCAACTCAGTTATGATTACAAAAAGTATTTATTCATAAAAAATACAATAATAAAAAAAAGAGTTATAAATCATATGTCAAAACTTTATCGAAAACTTTCAACATGTGCTCCATCGTATCCCTGAAAATTTCAAATCTATTTTTAGCATTGCGAAACACATTCCGAAGCACTTTAATACACTTTTAGCACATTTTAAACATGATAAACATTAATAGACTTGAGCTGAGTTTTTTAAAAAGTGTCCTATTTCACAAAAATAGGTACAGGTATCCCTCCTATAACACGGTAGATAGGTTCCCGAGTGTTGTATAAAACCGTATATATACGTCACGTTTCCGTAGCAACGATCACAACAGCCCGTTGTAGTGCTAGAATAGCCTCGTCAATATAAAAAGGAACAGGAGAGTTACGTTCCAAAACAAAGAAAGTTATTTGTTTATAATTGAATTCCACATAAGAAACTTAATTTTTGTTAAGAATATTAAATCAATATAAAAAGGAACAGGAGAGTTACGTTCCAAAAAAAAAAAAAAGTTATTTGTTTATAATTGAATTCCACATAAGAAACTTAATTTTTGTTAAGAATATTAATAACACGAAATATAAAGAAAAAACTATATAGGGCCTACGTAAGACTCCCAAAAGAAAAAACAAAAGGAAAGAAAAAGTATACAGCCTATAGAACATTCATTTAATAATTATATCTTCTTTACTACTGTTTCGTTAAGACGAGGAAGGTTTTTTCTTTAATAATATCAACTTCACTTTCTGAACTTTTTCTGCATTTAAAGTTTATGTATCTTTCGCTCTCTTTACAAAATTTGCAATCTAACCCGCTACCACCCGCTAGAAATCAATGGTTCCTTAACATATACCTAAAAAAAATTTATAAATAAAAAAGTTTTCTTTTCTTTCACATTACTCTATCGATGAATAAAAACTTATTTTTTATTCAAGAACTGAACGTTTGGAAAACAAAATACACATTCCTCTATCGATGAATAAAAACTTATTTTTTATTCAAGAACTGAACGTTTGGAAAACAAAATACTCAACTGTCGCCAATTAATTCAATTTCAAATCGAAATCGAAAATGGAGTGCCATGAGAGGGACGATATGCAATCTAGCGAAATTGCATTTATGACTAATTTTAGCCCCATGATTGCATTTTACGTGTATATTGTCTCTCTCTAGTAACGATTTACATAAATTAATGAAAGTGTTTGAGTTATAGAAGAGTAAAGGTAATTTTCTAAATGCGTAAGTAAAAACAGTGTTGTAGAAGCACCGTGTTATATGAGGGTTTCCGCAATTTTCAAATCGTGTTAGAGCGAAACCGTGTTGTAGGAGAGATACATGTACTTACTTTTGTGACACCCTATATAACAACTTTGTCGATAGATGGCAGGAAAAATGAAATTCATTATTTTTTATTTGAATATTTTATCTTTTAATTAATAATGTGACATATAAAAATTTATATTTTTAATTATATTCTAGTTATTTAATATTTATATCGATGATTACTGTGATCCAGTCGAATGACTTCTCAATTTGCTCGTTACTTGGAAAATCCCGATTCTGCACTAACATTTTTTTCGGGAATCTGGATCCGGTCCATTGAACTCCAATCTTCACCTGACAGTTGATCTTTTTTTTAAATCAACAGATGACGTCACTTTCCATTCTCGGAGAATGGAAAGTGACGTTGAAAGTGACAGGCTGCCCATCCCTGCGTATTATGACGGGCCGAGCTCGTACTCCATGATAAACATTTTCAAAGAGTGGGTCCTGAAACTCGAACCCGGTCCTCCAGAATGGAAAGTCAAGCGTTTCCACGTGGCCAATCAGGCCGACTAAAGGTGGGTTCAGACTACGATCGACTTCACCGATTCTACGTCACGTTTCCATAGCAACAGCAGTCGGCAGTGTAATGTGATTGGTCAGATTCGAATCGGTGAAGTCGTGTAGTGTGAATCCACCTTAACAGTTGATCTCATCATGAATATGAACAGCCCGTTCTAGTGCTAGAATAGCCCCATCGTTTAGTAACATCCGATTGAAAAATGGTATTAGAGAGAAGAGGATCGGCTTTTAGATAAACTGAATATACTTGTCATTAATTTTATGCATTGATACTGATTGATACACATAAGCCAAGTTGTGAGGAGGAGTGCCGATTGATTTTATTATTATAAGCTATTGAAATTCTCTCATAATTTTCAATTTTACAGTGTAGCCTCCTTCAATTTTTTGGAAAAATTATAATGTACGACTTATATTCTTATTCACTATCCTCAGTACAGCGGTGCCTCGCAATTCGACACTAATCCGTCGCCATAGTAATGTCGAATTGAGAAATTGTCGAATTGCGGGACAATTTATGCATTGATACTGATTGATACACATAAGCCAAGTTGTGATGAGGAGTGCCGATTGATTTTATTGTTATAAGCTATTGAAATTCTCTCATAATTTTCAATTTTACAGTGTAGCCTCCTTCAATTTTTTGGAAAAATTATAATGTACGACTTATATTCTTATTCACTATCCTCAGTACAGCGGTGCCTCGCAATTCGACACTAATCCGTCGCCATAGTAATGTCGAATTGAGAAATTGTCGAATTGCGGGACAATATTTCCCATATAAGACTATGTAAAATGTTATCGGTCCCCATCCCACTACCCTAACGGGTGAGGTGAGAGAAATACACTGTATTATTTACTTACGTGTGTTTTTACTATTGTATAACACACTAAATTACAAAATACACTATTTTATAAAACACGCAATTTATTAACTCTTGGATGTTGGAATGAAGTCTTCCAGCAAACATCCTAGCGCCCATAATCTTCTCTCTCTGTGGCAAAACTTTGCCACAGTTGTCCTAGGAACGCCATATTCGAGTTACATTTTAATTGTTCTATCTTTCTGCACTTTATCTACAATTTTTATTCTTCGTTTCTTTACTCAATCGAGTGTTGTTCTTTTCGGAATTATTCCTCTGGTCAGTTCTCTTTGAACCCATCCTTCTTTAACTCAAAATAATAATAATTACAAATTTTTATTGATACTTTCTGAAAAATGTAGAATTGAAAATTAACACAAACAACACAGGCAAACTCCAAATTAGCCTAGAATTGAAAATTAACACAAACAACACGGGCAAACACCAAAGTAGTCCAAAACTGACAAATAGCAAATGACATCACACAATTCCATGCACGCGCATGCACCAAACCCGCAAAACTCAAATGTCGAATTGCGGGACATCGAATTGCGAGGCACCACTGTTCCCGCAAAACTCAAATGTCGAATTGCGAGGCACCACTGTATTTACAAATCGATGAAACTGAAATGTCGAATTGCGAGACCGACAAATTGCGGGACGTCGACAAATGTTGAATTGCGAGGCACCACTGTATTTCAATAATTTTCATCAAGATCTGACAGATGACAATTTTTCAAAGTACCACAACACCCCTTTCTCTCAATATTAAAAAAAATCCTATGTAGATATTTATTTATTTATTTATTAAAAAGGGTAGTGGGCTGTACTCTGTGGTTTAGCCTCGAGAATGATGAAGGATGAAGTTATTAGGATATAGGAAAGTTAAGAAAATGTTGAAAGGTTCCTACCAGAAGAAAGTGTGGCAGGTCACTAGTGGAAAATAGTGTTAGTTGC
>AYEL01046530.1:0-52693 GCA_000484575.1 Olivierus martensii
CACCCGACATAGAGTTAGGAAGCCCAAATTTAATATCAATCTTACTGTCAACAGCCGGATGAACTAAATAGTTGAAGGTAAATCCACTCCATATTTGTCAATAATTTTCTCCAAAGGAATATTCCTGTCACTAAAATATTTATCAGGATTCCTAGATTCACTTAAAAGATTTAAATAGTTATCATCACCTACAGAAACAGTAAGGGAACCAAAATCATTGTTATCCGTAGCAATAAACTTCCCGGAAAGATAAAACTTATTCCAATTAATTTGCCTGATTCTCAAATCAATCGAAACCATCCCGGCCATAACCAGCAAGGCATTAGTTGGAGCCGTCCTGTACGCTCTGCAAATATTCAGAGCGGCGAGCCTTTGAATCTGTTAGACAATTTCAGCAACACGAACGTATAGCACGAGAATGACGTAGAGCGTTGGAATGACGAAATCATGGCGTCATTTCGAATCGTCGCTAGAAACTTCCTCACGTCGAAACTTCAATTAAGGAAAGCTTCTGTATTGACGTCATTCGTTCGCGTTATACACGTCGAAAATGACAAATTCGACGGTTAGGCAGGAAGGTTCAAGTTGGTGATTACCTATGTTTATAGTGACTAAACGACTAAATATAATGCCATATTTTTTTAGTATGCACGTTCCTTAGACTTGTATCTATGATATGATAGTTAAATTTTGTGTTAAAAACATTTAAAAATCATAACTTGAAATACCTATTTTTATACCATATTTTAGGCGTGATTTCTGGATCTCTAACACCGAATGGAAAACTATTTCATTTTTATTTAATCTAAATATTTTTTCTAGTTACTATCGAAGTGGATTTTGTAAAATAGAGAAAGTGAAACCAACCAGCCACGGACCCGGATGTTCGAATTCTGCGCAATCGTATTAAGCGAGCTATCTGGGGAAGTTAATGGAAGTAATGACTTGCTGAAGCAGATTTCTTCTATAAATATACACGTGGAACGTGAACTCAATGACGTCATTCTTCTTCGCGTTCACGTTCGCATCAATGCCTTGCTGAAGCTGTCTATTAAGTTATTATTTGCCATTGTGTACGACGACAATTAATACTTGTTTGAAAGAGTACAATAATGGCAGATGATTTCTTTTATACAAAATTTTCTACATAGGCTACTGTTGACGAAATTTTCTAAAACGTTTTAGAAAAAAATATATATCCTGCAAGAAAAACATGTCAACTAATAATTAAACAATTAAGTTGCTTTTAAAAATTTTTACCTGTATCAAAATATACTTGTGAGAATTATGAAACCTTAATTTTTCAGTGATAAAACTTTTTCTTGTTCTCTTAATTATAATTGACTATGCGCTCACGAAAATTGCGTGTAATTAAAATATTAAGTGGGTTTCAAAATTGAATTATTTATTTTATGTTGAAATAACCGACATATTTCAATGCAATTATTTTATTGTATATGAAATATATATCTTTACTTAAATAAGCATAAAAGTACTTTAAATAATTGCATTCAACATCTTAATTATACAAGTAATGCATATAAAAGTCACACATTGCATCTTTATTCTAGTGTAGGGATGAATAAAATGTCATCCAGTTTATATTCTCATGAAATTATTATTAAATATCATTTCGTTGTTAATTCAGTGTTTATTTTTAATATTAAAGATAATTAAAGTTTCAATTTTTATGAAAAGTTTCGCCATATTTAATATAAGAACTTGCCAAAGTCGCCATTTTGTTGTTGTTCTAGAACTTAAACAATAAAACTAATTACTAATCTAGTTCAGTCATAGCGCTTTTAACAAATATTGTTTATAATGCTGCTCCAATTATATATTTTCTCTCTCCTGAATTGGCCCACATACCCAAAAAATTGCTCTCTCTTATATTTTATAAAGCTGAAGCAAATTAATGATCCAATTTTGGAGCGTAAAATTTTAAATTTTGTAATCAGTCGCAAGCAGTACGTATACATTCATCATGGCAGTCATACTCTCGCCTTACGTCCTTAATTCGTTGCAAGACCCGCGATTTAAGTCGAATAAACCACCTAAACTCTCTGTATACTCCTATAAAGAGTCCCGTAACGGCAGTAATAACATGTTAAAGTTTTAAATAATTTTATATATTATTTTGTATATTCTAACATTCATTATGTGATTTTTCACTTTTATTTGGTTTTTAGGTGATTTTTTTTTAATATGTTCGCTGACATAATAATAAATTACGTAAACTGACGTTAAGTCTGGGTCTAATAAGCGTAAAACGCGGTATCGATACGCTAACGTATCGACGTCGCGCACAAAAAGTCGGATGTACCGATGTTCAAGCCAAAAGGCGAAAGCTACTATGCGACATAAATAAACGACGTCATTTAGCTATTGGCCAGTTACTGTGACGTCATTTGAAGTTAGCTAATTCAATATGGACAGCGAAAACTCAAAATTGTTTTAGTTATCGATGGCTTCATTCATAAATTTATTGAATGCCATGGTTTTGCAGTCGCAAAATTCAAAATCTAAAATAACTGTATGAATGCATGACATATCGTTTAAAAAAAAAACAATAATGTTTCAACAACCAATTCACATCTCGATTGGATTCATATACGCGGCGTAGAAAGTTGAACAAAAGTCAACTTCGGCGTAAAGACGCAGCGTCTAGCTCTGTAGCAGAAGTGACATCATCATCACCAATAAACTGGCATATTTACATCGCGTTTTACGGTTGTGAGACCCGGCATTTAGTAGACTGTTATTAATAATAAAAATCAGACAGAGAAAAATAAAAAAGTCGAAAATGGCGTAAATCGAAATGACTTAAATCAGCGTCAAAAAAACAATAATGTTTCAACAACCAATTCATATCTCGATTGGATTCATATACGCGGCGTAGAAAGTTGAACAAAAGTCAACTTCGGCGTAAAGACGCAGCGTCTAGCTCTGCAGCAGAAGTGACATCAGCATCAATAAACTGGCATATTTACATCGCGTTTTACGGTTGTGAGACCCGGCCTTTAGTAGACTGTTATTAATAATAAAAAACAGACAGAGAAAAATAAAAAAGTCGAAAATGGCGTAAATCGAAATGACTTAAATCAGCGATGCACAGATTTGTTGGCGGCCCGCTTCACCATGTGTTATTTTAATAAGTCACACAATCAACGAATTATTATAATTATTTTATAATTTTGAACAATAAATTTTCAAAATGATATTTTCTGATGCGAAATTATTTTTATAATGCTTCGATAATAATGTTTTTAAACAATAAGGAAAAAATAATAATCATATTTATAATAAAAAGATAATTTTTAAAATGATATTTTTCTGATGCGAAATTATTTTTATAATGCTTCGACAATAATGTTTTTAAACAATAAGGAAAAAATAATAATCATATTTATAATAAAAAGAAAAAATGTAAAAAAGTTTGTTATTTGCGAAAAGTAGATGATAAAAAAATTGTACATGCGCACAAGGTAGCACTGCCGCTTAACTAATGAAAATTTACATTCAATTTTGCGCTTGGCTATTACAAATGTCGAACTCAGATCGTTGGTAGAACGAGAACTTAAAAAAATTGTTAAATCAATACAATGCCACGCATCCAATTAAAATTTCTTTACGTTTGATTACGCTTTTGTAACTAACACACACACACACCTATACACACACATACACCTACACACACACACACACACACACACACACACACACACCTACACACACACCCCCCTACACCTACACACACACACACGCACCTACACCTACACACACACACACCTACACCTACACACACACCTACACCTACACACAAACAATATAACTTTAGTTGGTTTTTGGTGGCCCTCCTGTGAATCTAACCTATACACACACACACACACCTACACACAAACAATATAACTTTAGTTGGTTTTTGGTGGCCCTCCTGTGAATCTATGTAGCCCTTGGTCTTAACAAGTCTGTGCATCCCCGACTTAAATCAAGGTATGACTGTATATTCGTGATTGTTAATGTGACCCTCACTGCATATGCAAAGTGTTAAGTTTATTCGTGTTTGATAATACAAAAATCTATAGAACAATTCATTACTCTTGCGAAACTGAAAATTTTTATAACAGTGTACCTGATATTAGACAGCTTCAGCAAGGCGTTGACGTGAAGAATGACGTCATTGAGTTCACGTTCCACGCGCGCGTTTGTGGAAGAAATCTGGTTCAGCAAGTCATTACTTCCCTTAACTTCCGCCGATAGCGTCGTATGTGTATGACATCATATTCGTTTAATACGCTTGCGCAGAACACGAACATTCGGATCCGTGCTGGTTGATTCGCTTTCTGTTTTATCAAAATCACTTCGATAGTAACTAGAAAAAAATATTTAGATTAAATAGAAACGAAACAGCTTTTCTACTCAGTCTGAGGTATCCAAAAATCACGCCTAAAAATATGATATAAAAGTAAGTCTTCAAGTTAGGATTTTTAACGTTTTAACACAAAATTTAATTATCATATCATAGATACAAGTCTAAGGAAAAAAGATATGGCATTACTATATGACAGGAGTGTCAAACTGGCGGCCCTCGAAGTGATTTTTTTGTGGCCCTAACGCTCTTAACTAAAATGAAAATGAGAACAATATGTTGAGATAATAGGAAGTAATTCTCACTTCATAACTATGTCATATACTATGATGCACTAGTTTGATTTTAATGAAATTTGTTGTAAATGTTTTTTTTTTTTTTTTGATTGGCCTTATCGGACATATACGAACAGATGGCTTTCGGACTGGTGACACAAACCAAGTACTTTCCTGCAAAAACTACATCGTTTTGTGCGAAATTTTTTACCAACAAACAAAAAGTCAAATGAGAACCTGTATATTTTTGGATAGCCAAATAAAATAATCAAGTTCCAAATGATCCCTCTTTGAAGGACGTGCTAACGGGCTTTAACGTGCTAAAGATTTATTTACTGTGCTATTACTTACTTATTTTTATTATTTACTTATTATTACTAACTTATTTAAAAAATGTAAGTAGTTATGCATATTTGAATTTAATAAAATTTTAATGAAAGTTACTACCTGGATTTTTTTCAGATGTGATCAGGGCAATAATTTCATATGGATCACTACTTTTGGCAAGTGGCCCACCATCAATCATAAAACACTCCAACTTGGTATACCTAACAGCACTTCAAGTAGCACGTTCGTAATCCGAGGTACCACTGTATTTGAACTGTAATCATTCTAAATTTATGTGCTTTGCAATAATTTTTATTTAAACAAGTAAGTTTGGTTCGTATCATGTCAGATAGGATATAAGTGGCTGCAAAATGGAAAAATGAGCAAATTTTAAATATCTATTTTTAATTATTTAAAAATTTTAATTATGTATTATTACTATTTGGCAGAGTTTAGTTAATCGGACGGATCTGAATCCCTTCTAAAAAATCTGGAGTGTGGATTCTCCAGATCGTAAATGATTCTTTATTATGCAGTCATCTAACTCATCATTCGTTTTCTTGTCATTAAAATTTTCACATATAAATTCTAAAAGCATCAGATGTCAACATTGATGATTCCGCTTGATGTCTTTAGTAAAAAGTACAAGCGTTAAAGTTTGAGCACACATCCGTGCAAACGTTAACGCTTATAACTTCTACTTTGTTTCTAAAAATTCTTATATTGCGGTAATATATCGAAAACTCTGGTCGAGACTCATAATTCCGTAATATGTATGCCATTGGATTGAATTCAGCATATTTCTTCAACGTCAACGTTATACGTGTACACTTTCAATGTAAATAATTACAAATAGTAGAGGATAGATTCGATGAAATGCTAATTAATATGATACAAAATGTGGTGTAATAAAGGCCAAATTGATTGTAGGTGTTCATTTTTTCCCCACGAATTTTCAAGTATAATTGTGTTTCTTAATTTAGATGTTATTTAAAATAAGTTCCATGTGTTTATCCAATATATTTTTTATTGTAAACATTTTATTCTGCTACAGGATAGAAATTGTGTTTCTTAATTTAGATGTTATTTAATATAATTTCCATGTGTTTATCCAATATATTTTTTATTGTAAACATTTTATTCTGCTACAGGATAGAAATCTCTTCCAAATCAAACCAAATAAACTAGCCAAACAATTCATAACAGAATAATTTGAAATTTTTATTTGATTAATTTATTATTTTCAAATTATTCCATTAATCATACTATTAATTCCAAATTAATCGTGGATTCCTTCAATTGTTATTGCTGTATTGATTATTCTTTCAAATTATTTTACTTAAGTCGAAGATATTTTTAAACGATCATAAGAAAATTTGAGTGTAGTGAATAAGACGAATAATAAAAATTTATGAAGCTGAGCAAGATTATTAAAAATCTTGAGTCATCAGAAGTGAATGATGATCAATACTCAAACAAGGTGAAGCTGAGAATTTTTTTTTTTATATATTATTGGATAATAAAATTCATTAAATGTATATATTGTATACTTATCAACAAATTTAATTTTTATTTATTGAATTTTTTTATACATTTATTCCATGTTTACTTCTCTTTTATCAGTTTTTTTAAATCTTGCAATTTAATATTGCTGTTAATATTCTCATAAGGATGCTGTTAATAACTCCTTCATTCCATCCTCATTCTCATAATATCCAGCATAGTAATAATCTGAAAATCTTAATAATTTTTATAATGAAATTTTGAAGTAAAATAATTGCAAATTAAAATTCCATAACAGATCAGAAATGAATTTTGTTATAAGCATGCTATGCTTCTCTAATTAATTGAATACTTTAAGTGGGAAGATGAAATCTTTGATCGTTAAACATCATTTTTTTCGTATATTAAAAACTTATCTACAGTCAACATGAAAAACATTTCTGCAGTTGGAATAAGGTTTATTTTAACTTAGAAAAAAGTTAAAAATAATATGCATCTTTGCTTGTTTTGTATAACTATTTATGTGGAACTTGGAATACTTATAAAAATAAGTTTTAAGAGTTAAAACCATTTGGAATAGGAAATTATCAGGAAAAATATACAATACGATATATGGTATACATTTTTTTACAATAATCGACAATTCCTAAAGTACTTTAACAAGAAACAGAAATTATTTTGTCATCAATCTTTTGATTAATGCGCTTGATTTCTGAAAAAAATATACAATACGATATACGGTATACATTTTTTTACAATAATCGACAATTCCTAAAGTATTTTAACAAGAAACAGAAATTATTTTGTCATCAATCTTTTGATTAATGCGCTTGATTTCTGTGATATTTCAGAATCTGAGAAAAAGAAATGAGATAATATGTGACATAAGAAGAATATTGATAAGTCCAGATAGTCAGAGAAATTTGAGAATTGGAGAAATAGGCGATATAAGTCAATAGCAAGAGAAAAAATATATTAATTCATAACAGAACGGTACGGAGTTGTCCGAGCTCAATTGACTTCGATAATAATAAAGTATTCCATTCAATATTAGGGAAATCAAACTTGAGATGCCTAGTGCATATATCAACTGCTGAATATCGGAATGAAACAAATCTTTGAAGATTAAGTTTTCTTTAATTCTCGTCTGGACTTCACTGAAAATCTAATTAAAGTGATTAATACATAATATTGTCACCTAGAAAATTGTTATTCAGGAAGTTAGAATTCTGTGATATTGTTGATTACTATTGGATCTTAACGAAAAATCTATAACTAAAATATTTAATTCAGTTATATATTATTAATATTTTATTTATATGAATTATAATTGTTCTTATTAAAAAAGTTAAAATTTCATTTTCCAAATTATCCTTACAATATTATTTTGGGAGTCGTGTTTATATATGAACTATTATCATTTGAAGAGACATGATTTACCTCTGTCGTAAACAGGCAAAGCTTGGTTGCTATATCTTTTCTGTCAACAAATGATGCTACTTTACAATCTGTTGATTATTAAGCGGGTGGATTCCACCCGCTTAATAATCAACAGATTGTAAAGCGCGTGGTAGGCAGTTCACAACAATGGAATGCATGCAGACTGTTAACAATGATCATCGACAGTTTGGACTCAGACTACCATATTTTTAAAGAGACAGTCGAATTCGATCTCAGGTCCTCTGCACAGAAAGTCATAACATTTTCAGATAGTCAATCTGGCTGACAACACAACAAAATCGGACTAATTAAAATATCCGTTGAATTTCTGGGTGCCATATTGGATCCACCATTTTCAATTTCAAAAATTATCATTTGATTCGTAATCTGATTCCGCAAAACCTCTAGATAACTGACTTTTTCAAAATAAGACTAACATTAAAAATCTGTCAAATTTAAAGATTGCTACTTTTATTGATCCACTTTTCAGTATAATTTTCTCAACCAATATGTAAAGAATACATTCTCCACTTAAAGCACTCAAATGATTGAGAAAAAACGATTTATAAAAGTTTCCGTAAACTAAATTTAGAAAATTTAGCTTTCCATTTTCTACCTTTCGAGGTGGAATTTCCCGTTTCCTCTATAATATCCACAAATTTCAGTTTTTTAAGTCTTAGAGAAGTACAAATACACAAATTCGAGTGAACAGACAGAGATGCGGTTCATAAGCATTATATATATAGATTTAGCATGAAAATTTCTAAACAAACAAAGTTTATTTCGTATATATGTCGAAAAACCTAGAGAAGTACAAATACACAAATTCGAGTGAACAGACAGAAGACGCGGTTCATAAGCATTATATATATATATATATAGATAGATTTAGCATGAAAATTTCTAAACAAACAAAGTTTATTTCGTATATATGTCGAAAAAAAAAGCGTTAAACTAATAGATAAACATAAGTTCGATATAATTTATAATGTACAACATACTTTTATTATTGATTATATTATATGAATATAATGACCATTTTTATTCAAATATATTCAAATGACCATTTATATTTATATGTATATAATATCTATATTCAAATGACCATTTTTCATTTATTCCAAATATGATATTCTTTCATATTTAAAAAATTATAAACAGGCATTTAGGATCATTATTTTCATGCGATACAATCTCTAAAATCTCAAATTCACGTCTGCAACTCTCATTTATTACGGCACATAGCACATAATCCAAGCATCATTCAAAAACAAGTATCAAACTCTCATAACTATTGAAACTATAGATTAAATTAAAACTATAGATTTGAAACTATAGATTAAACTAAATGCACCTCTTCCTATCTTTATTTTATAGTCATTTTTTCTTTTTTTTATTTCTCTATTTTTATTGTATTTAAGAATTTTCAAATATATTTTCTGTGCTTTTCTTTCATATTAAATGTTTATTTTATATATATCAAATTCTTGAGAAAGCATTAGCATGTCTTTAGAAAGATTTTTTCTGTATTTGCGAACACAGAAATCATTGATGATATCATCAAAATCGGCGGAAATTCAAATTAATAAAATAAAAATATTGTAATGAACATTCGAAAAATTATTAATTATTTCTTGATTCATTAATTAAGAAGTACAATACTCAAGTTTTATTAGGTTTTCTATTTTTACAGTTAATTTTGCTGTTTTTAGATTATGAAACGGTGAAACGAATTGTTAAGAAACAGTCATGATTTTTTACATTGCACCTAAAGGAAATAAGATTTCGACTTACCAGAGTATTTTAGCACCTAATCAATTAGATCGTAATTTATGAAAGTTTTTAATTTAAAATATTTTTCGCCTTAAGAAAAGTTAAACTATATATAGAATATAATAATTGATAAATTATAAGCCTGATAAACATTCTAGAATCTGTTTTGACGAAATGTTTGTATTTCCATATCAAATATTTACTTACCTATTAGGCCAACTAGCAAAATTTCTCTGTATTGCATGGATATTTTTGGCAGATATTTCTTCTGTGTGTATTGACAAACAATAAAAAAAAAGATTTTTATTTTTACCACTCCAAGCTTATATAATGATAATCGTGTAAACATTATTATTTTAAATACTGTAGGCCTATATATGTGTGTGTAAATTAATACTACGAAGTCTAACCTTTAAATAAGGCTTTAATTGTTATAAATGATCCAGATAAATTTTGAATGCCTGATAGTTAAAGTATATAAATATATGTGTGTGTAAATTAATACTACGAAGTCTAACCTTTAAATAATGCTTTAATTGTTATAAATGATCCAGATAAATTTTGAATGCCTGATAGTTAAAGTATATAATAATTTTAATATATGAAACCTTTCATGAAATCGTAAAAGAAAAATAATCGTTGCATAATCGATTACAATTTTGATAAAAAGCCACATTTTTTTTAATAACGACGTGAAAAGTTTTTAATTCAATATTCTACAAAGAAAGATTAAATGATTTATTTTGCATTTCTGGAATGTTTTGGTCCTCAAAATTCTCTGTTTTGACGTTGTAGTTTTATTGCTATCAGTGCCGGATTAATTACATACGAGGCCCTAGGCACTAGAATTCTTCGGGGCCCTTATTAGAACAAAATGTGCTATATATATATATACATAAGAAAGGTATAAAGAATAGACTATGCTTTTCATTAAATTATAAATATTTTATTATTTGAAATAACAACGCTATATAGACATCACCATAATTTGGAAAGAGACTATACAGTAGACTAACAAAACTATACAATAATCTATGCAAGAGTATACAATGTCTTTAGAAAGTTTTTTTCTGTATTTGCGAACACACAAATCATTGATGATATCATCAAAATCGGCGGAATTTCAAATTAATAAAATAAAAATATTGTAATGAACATTCGAAAAATTATTAATTATTTCTTGATTCATTAATTAAGAAATATTGTTGAATCCATTGTGGTATATATACAGATTTTATTATAATAAAATGTTCAAGAGATAACAAATTATTCTTCATGTAAAAATACAATATTATTCGTAAATTAATCAAGAACGGGGCATTTTATAGGCGTTAATATTTTGCTTTTTCTCATTTTTTAAACATTTCAAATGAAAAAAATTTCAAGGCCTATTCAAATTTCCAACTTAATGTTACAAAAATAATACTTGTTTTTAAAATGTGTGACCATTTTAAATATTAAAATTCATTTAGGTTATTTATAATGAGTTGGAATAATTCAAATACATAAAACATCTATAAAATTTTTAAATTAAAATTTTCTCAAAATTAGGTTGATAAAAATTTCAAGCCACTTTATTAATTCATTTTTTATTTTCGTTCAATTAAAAAAAAATTAATTTTCCGGGGGCCCTAAATTATCGGGGGCCCCAGGCTAGTGCCTAGTTCTGCCTATTGAGTAATCCACCACTGATTGCTATTGCCAAATTTTGAAGATCCTGCTTTTATTTACTGAAGATTTACAACTGCCATAGACACTTCCTTTTATTATTACAGATTTACGGCTTTAAAAAATGCACAGTAAATTCTCATAAAATAGATTAAAAAAATTCATGAAATAAAAGTTGTTTTATCATTTCACGTTAAGTATTAAATTTTTCTTATAATGTGATTTATTTAAATGGTGTAACTTTATCAATATCCTTCCTTTAATTTTAATTAAGAATTATTAACGAAGTCTAAATTGGATATTTTCCTTCTCTACTTTAATTGCATAATTAAGAAAATTTGAATTTATCAAAACTTTAAAGAAACATAAAATAATGAGATACGAATTACTGGTTAATATTTATTAAAAACAATGTTAAGAGTTAATTTAATTTTAAAGTTACTTTGTTATAAATAAAAATTAAAATGATTAATGTTGTTATAAATCATAATAATTATATTAATGAAGTGTTAATTCGGGATAAACATCTATATATTTATCTAAGTAATTATTATAAAAAATCTTTAAGAAATAATAATTAAAAATGCACACGAATTTTGAAAATTAGTATTTTTTTTTTAATTCTATAAGAGCTTTAGAATATAATAGCCTCAAGTATGCACTATATTTTCTGCCTATTGAGTAATCCACCACTGATTGCTATTGCCAAATTTTGAAGATCCTGCTTTTATTTACTGAAGATTTACAACTGCCATAGACACTTCCTTTTATTATTACAGATTTACGGCTTTAAAAAATGCACAGTAAATTCTCATAAAATAGATTAAAAAAATTCATGAAATAAAAGTTGTTTTATCATTTCACGTTAAGTATTAAATTTTTCTTATAATGTGATTTATTTAAATGGTGTAACTTTATCAATATCCTTCCTTTAATTTTAATTAAGAATTATTAACGAAGTCTAAATTGGATATTTTCCTTCTCTACTTTAATTGCATAATTAAGAAAATTTGAATTTATCAAAACTTTAAAGAAACATAAAATAATGAGATACGAATTACTGGTTAATATTTATTAAAAACAATGTTAAGAGTTAATTTAATTTTAAAGTTACTTTGTTATAAATAAAAATTAAAATGATTAATGTTGTTATAAATCATAATAATTATATTAATGAAGTGTTAATTCGGGATAAACATCTATATATTTATCTAAGTAATTATTATAAAAAATCTTTAAGAAATAATCATTAAAAATGCACACGAATTTTGAAAATTAGTATTTTTTTTTTTTTAATTCTATAAGAGCTTTAGAATATAATAGCCTCAAGTATGCACTATATTATTCATTAGTCATTAAAATTGGTTTGCATCAAAACCTGTTTTGAATCGCTAATTATAATTTGATATCATAGTCGTCATAATTTTTTGCAGATTGAGTTTTATAGCATCAGGGGCAGATTAACTGTTCAGAGGATGTGGAAACTTACGGACTGGTCTTATTTCTATTTTAAGTACTGATATCAAATTGTTATGTGGATCTTTTAAATATTTCACATCCGCATTTGGATTCCGATCCGCACTTAATATTAATTTCGATACACTAAAAATATCAGTACATTATACAACTTTGTATCCTTTCTTATAGTTTGAATTTCAAAGCAATTTAAGTAGAACTAGTCTCGCACTCACTAAAGAGCGGTTATTAACTATAGTGTTGTGATGAAAAGTTATTATGACATCACAATCATATATGTGACAGATTATTGTGACGTCAAATGCTAGCCATGCCTGATTTATTACAAAACTCCAAGTGATAGCTCGTTGAAAAGGCATACAAATAAGCGGCAATAAAGGTAACTTTATTTAAGGAAAACAAATTTTGTGATTTAACGACAAAACTTTGCAATGGCATATATTATGCAAAAATTTATTGATATCGTGAGAAGATTAAATATATCTTTTTCCCAATTGGGTGGGACAAGATTCTAGAATCAAAACTTAATAATCGTTGTTAAATAAAAATCTATTACTTTTGGGAAATTAGTCAGTTCGTGATAATAATAATAGATTATTATTATTTCTTTTTATAATTTATAAAGTAAAAATAAACTAAAAATCAGTTATATTTAGAAAAAAAAATTTCAATTACTTGAGCGTGATTGAGTTGCAATTAAATTTAGAAAATTTTTTTGTTGTAAAGTTTAAAAATCATTTATTAGTTTTTATATTAAGAGAAGAATATTTATAGGAAAATGTCTTTTAATTTCTTTAGATTAATTGCTTTGATATTAAATGCCTATTAGTAAAAAATGCAAAATAATTGTTTACAATAAAATAAGTAAAAATTTAATAGGATTATTATTTTTTATTGCAGATTATGTGCATATTTAAGAGCGCAATTTTCTTCTTCTAAAATTAGATATACAGTATTATAATTGAAACACGTCATTTGTTATTAAAATCGAAGCGTTAATCTGAACTTATTTTTTACAAAATCAAGAAGACATTAATTAGAAAATAATATTTAATTTTTTATTTTATTTTATAATAAACACAAATAGAAAACATTAAGATGCTTGAACATCGACCGAACATTAAGAATGTTCGGTCGATGTTCAAGCATTTTTTTTTTAGCTTAATTAAATGAGAAGCAAAAAGCATTAATTTAAAGAATTTTAATATAATTTTTTATCAATTTAAATTTTTTAAATATTTTTCTCGCATCATAATATTGAGTTAATTTTTTTCTTGTATTAAAATATTTATAACTTTAGGAAAGAGAATACATTAACTTACCTTATGCTTTCTTCAATGCTTTCTGGGATGTGTAACATTGTTACAGCTAGCGCCATCTAATGTTTCGATGAGATACATCACGTGGTTTTTACGTCATTATTTCAGTAATTCGGTAATTATTGGATGAATAAACAGAAGGGGAAAATGTTAAAAAAGAAAAGAATACAAGTTTCTATAAGAAAAGCATACTAGTGCGATTTTAAATTGATAATATCAATTTAAAAACCTGCTTTATATATTTACTGTATATGTTTTTGTTAATCGCTACTGGACAGATAGAATTGAAATATATGTAGTTGGTACATGTGATATTTTTCCTTTCAAAACAGTTATAATTAGAAGTTATAAACGTTTGGGAATTTTGCTATGACTTGCGCTATTTACGTAATTAAAATTATTAAGCCGCCAATTAATAATGTTGGCTGAAACGGAACTTAAAGCTATATATATATTGTTGTGTTTACAGTTTACATATGTTTTCTTTTTCACTCTTTCATAATTCGCAGTAAATTTGTTATAAGACTTAATTATTTGTTTTCTAACTGCAAACTTAAAAGTCTCCTAATCATTATTAAGAAATAAACGAGGACTTGAATACAATATAAAATTCAGAAAATAGTGATTTTTGACAAATTTCTTCTCATTAAAATAATCTTAAGAAAAAGTTAAGTTTAAATTTCATTCGCGAATTCCTTTTTTATTAGGAAATTATTTTTCGGAAATAAATGTTTTTTCAACAAGTTATCTACATTTATACAGAAGATATCTATATTTATGCAACAAAGAATACAAACTGTATTTGTATGTATTTTTCCCTTTAAAAAAGTTAAAAGAAATAATTAAGATTACTATACAGAATATTACTTAGCTTCTTTATGTCATTATTTTATCTTCTGATCCACTATGGAATCTGTAAGCTCCGCAGAAGTTTTGGAGATAAAAGTTTTTTCTCTTTGTTCTATCATATTTAGTAGTATATCGTTTATTTAATAATATTGTTTATTAATATTTAGTATCAAATCGCTAAGAGCTGATTTCGAAAATATATTTTGTGGGCATAAAATATAGTATATGCAAAAACTGTCTTATATAATATTGTTTATTAATACTTAGTATCAAATCGTTAATAGCTGATTTCGAAAATATATTTTGTGGGCATAAAATATAGTATATGCAAAAACTGTCTTAATTTAAGAAGTTAGTAAAACTAATCAAAGATTCAAAATTTTACAAAACGGCCTTACCTATTTCAAGATATAGTAATTTTACTTTTGTTTTATTTTTTAATTAATGAAGATGTCTTCCCATCGTTCTTCTTTATTTATTAACCTCCATTATTGAATGTCAGTCAAAGATCGTCAATGATAAATGAAATGTCTATCAGATAATGCTACTTAAGTGATTTTATATTTGAAGTTTGAAATTGGAATATTGAAGTTAAAATGGTAGATTTAATCTTGAAAAGTATTAAATTTTCAAATAGATTTGTAAATAAGTGAATAGATGGGAACTATAACATATGATCCTGTAATCTTTATAATATATTTTGTTAGTACGGGAACTTAGCATGACATTTCCATATGTTTTATGAATATTGGTCATAGTTGCCTAAACTATTTCTTTCATTGCTAAACTCTCATGTTTTGCAAATTTCATCACAATCAAAAAACTTTTTACAAACTAATTTGTTTCTGCTCAATATATTTATCAATCTTTCAAACTTCAAATTTTCATATTGCTCTTGATGACCAAAAGAGTACTTTTGTCTCATAATTACAGATGAGACATTTCTTATTATTTATACATGATTGAAATATTAAAAATTTAAAAAATTTTTTAACAGTTCATTTTTGTTGCATTCAATTATGCTTTCGAATGCAACAAAAATTGTTCTGACAGACCCTGACTTTTAAGTATTTTTATTGAAATAATTGCAAAAATATTGTTATGATACAATTAGTCCATATAAGATAAGAAAGCTATAATACAAAATCGAAGATAAGAACAATTATGTCCCAATTTTTTTAAAACGAATAGAAAAAAATAAATTTTTAGGCTTTAAAATGGTTTTCACATGACTATGCATATGATACTACAGTATGTGATGCGAAGAATCTATTCCTAAAAAAATCGACTCTAGAGTCAACTCCAAGTAACCTAGTAAGAAATAAATTTTTAGGCTTTAAAAAGTTTTCACATGACTATGCATATGATACTACAGTATGCGATGCGAAGAATCTATTCCTAAAAAAATCGACTCTAGAGTCAACTCCAAGTAACCTAGTAATTCTGTTCTTTATGAGCAAAATGTCATGTTTATATCTCTGATTTCAATATAATACAGTTCCTACATTCCATAATGTGAAAATACTTAGAAATGTTTATAAAGCAATGACAAACTTAAGTTTAAATAACAAATATAAATTAAATTTTAAAACTCACAAAATAACAAAATAGTGGTGTCCTAAGCAGACGATTTTTGATGAAACGCTTGAATCGCCATCTGGTGATCTTAAAAATAAAATTTTTAATTTTTAACCAAAAAGCCCATTGTAAATTCTAGCTTTGTCCTAAACGTGTATTAATTAATTATAATTGAAAATTATTTTATTCGCCATTAATTAATATTATTAATGTAAATAGAAAAAATATACTGTTCTGTTACAGCTATAAAAAAATTAAACTTAACTAAAATTCTCTACTTCCAAATTGATCCATTATTTAAGTGCACCAGTTTCATCAATTGGAAATGAAAACTTATTTAGCGTAGTGGTAATTTATATGAACCTACAAAAAACAGATTATGTACTGAAAATGAGGTAACATTGATATTTCCGCATTACAAATTTAAGAATGTTGTTTTGATTACTAATTACAAAAGTAATTTCAGTTTGCTTGGTCTTTCATTTTGTGGTAAAATTTACCTGCGTAGTGTATAAAATTTGAGCTGGATTTAATTTTAGACTTAAAATGCCTACTCATTTGTATTTGCTAATCTGCTTTAAAAGTAGTTTTAAGTTTTGGTTTTAATGAAAAAATTAACGAAAAGGGCTTAATAGCAGTTAGACACCAAAAATGTAGTCATATAGGGGAAGGTGGCCCAAAGTGGATCAGAGCCTAAAGTGGATTAATCAAAATATCTCAGCCCTCTCTAATGTATAGATCCACAAGCTATGGCTCAACTAGAATCCTTCCCTTTTATAATATACAGTGGTGCCTCGCAATTCGACACTAATCTGTCGCCGAAGTAACGTCGAATTGAGAAACTGTCGAATTGCGGGACAATTATGTAAAATCTAATCCGTCGCCGAACTAATGTCGAATTGAGAAACTGTCGAATTGCGGGACAATATTTCCTATATTATGTAAAATAGATTAATTCGTTATTGGTCATCCCACTCCCCTAACAGGTGAGATGAGAGAGACACTATTTTATTTATTTTATTATATGTGTTTTACTATTGTATAAAACACAAAATTACAAAATACACTATTTTATACACAACACACAATTTATTAGCTCTGGATGTTGGAATGATGTCTTCAGATGACACTCTAGCACCCATATTCTTCTCTCTCTGTTGCAAAACATTGCAACAGTTGTCCTAGAAATGCCATACTAGAGTTGCATTTTAATTGTTCTATCTTTCTGCACTTTATCTACAATTTTTTTCTTTGTCTCTTCGCTGAATCGAGTGTTCTTCTTTTCGGAATTATTCCTCTTGTCAGTTCTCTTTGAACCCACCCTTACATTTCACTCAAAAAAATAATAATAATTACAAATTTTTTACTTTGAGAATTGAAAATTAACACAAACAACATGGATAAACACTAAATTAGCCCAAAAAGAACTGACAAATAGCAAATGACATCACACAATTCCATGCACGCGCATGTGCCAACCTGCGAAACTCAAATGTCGAATTGCGACGCATCACTGTATATACATATACCAAACCCGCAAAACTCAAATGTCGAATTGCGGGACATCGAATTGCGAGGCACCACTGTTCCCGCAAAACTCAAATGTCGAATTGCGAGGCACCACTGTATTTACAAATCGTCGCGAAACTCAAATGTCGAATTGCAAGACTGATGAATTGCAGGATGTCGAATTGCGAGGCACCACTGCATGTCATTTATTTTATAAATATATTTTAATATTCTTTTAATATCTAATAAGGTAAAGCTGGGAGAGATGGCGCACGTTTTGGAAAATTGGCCCAATAGCCAGATCATCTGCTGAAGGAAATCAAAGCAACCCTTCTGTATCCACAATCCAGGTGGTGTCTTGCCTCGTTTGTGGAGAAGAGTACTGTGAACCCATTGTAGAAGATTGGATTCAGTGTGCCTCTTGCACTCTATGGGCCCATGAAAATGTACTCTGTATGAAGGAGTTGGAGTGTTTAATTGCAGTGAATGCAAAAAATAAAAATTAATTAAAATTACTTTTCTATTGGAACAAGTATTTCTTTTGTAAAAGTAATGCAATTGAGAAATAAAGGTTTAATAGCTCTTGAAAACCGATAAAGTTTAATTTATTCATAAAAAAGAAAAAATAAACTATTTAAAAATATGTGATCCACTTTGTCTTTGTTCGTGATCCACTTTATACCGAACTGCGGGCATAACGGATCAGTTGCAAGCTTTTAGAAAAACTGCAAAATTACTTATTTCCATTAATTTGCACGGTTTGGTATTTACTCCACATATAGCTAATAAACCTAAGAAGCAATTGATACAGGTTTTGTATTAATTATCATTTAATTCTGTTTATTGCAGTCGATTTTTCCTTAAGTGATTCACTTTGGGCCACCTTCCCCTATTTCATCATAAAAAATATGACTATATAATTTAATTTTTTAAAGTGTTGATAGTAATTATATACTTCATAAACCTAATCAATTAAATCATTTTATGACTATTCTAGTGTTGCGATCTCGTGATATTTTAATGACTAATGTGGTTCTGGCAATGTACAGGCAATCGATTTCAGAGCAGATTAGTGAATACCTTGGTGAATATGCACATAATAAAATGATCGAGAATAAATTATTTGCATATTTTCTCACGAATATCGGAGGGAATTCTATTTATGAATAGGATTTTATTAATATTCTATTAATAGTGATGACATGTGACTAATAATCAATTAAAAATCGTTATCATATTTAGTATGTTATTCGTATAGAACTATAGATAGACTAATAATTTTAAAATATACATTTAAAGGTATTTTAGTAGAAAGAATCATAGAGTTAATAAATACAAAAAAATCATTTATTTTTATTAAAGAAAATAATTTCTTGCAACGAAATTTTTATGAACAAAATTTTGTGATCCATTAGAATATATTAGGATCGTTATTCAAACTTTGATGCAGTTCATTTATTTGGAAAATTCTTTTTAGGATAATCAAATATATATTTTGTGATTCCTTCTGCGGGTCTGAAAGTCAACGATTTGAGTCCTTTATACTGAATATTCTTTTGGAATTTTCTGTAATTCTTTTCGATGATCGAAGCTGCGTTATGCTTTTCTCTAACACCCTTTATTGTGTCGATCACGGGCGTATTAAGTGTTTCGAATTTTTTCATGAAATTTTTGTTCAGTTTTCCGAATATCTGATTAATGACTAAAACCGCTTCGTTATCGGGTCTCGCTTTGTGTTTCATCAATTCTACTAATACGTCGACGCAGTGTATTTTATCATTCTGGTAAACGGGTAGATTAAATTCCATATCGGTTTTCAATGGAGAAGGCTCGATGATTGTTTCCAAAAATTCCGATAGTGATGTTAACGGAATAAAATGCGTGCCTTCGATGTTATATTCGGCCCATTTTTCGTAGAAGTTATCCAAATCTATATCCGTCACAACTTCTTTCGGATACATGATTTCGTTGTAATTGTCGAGTATGACGGCAATAAACATGTTCTCCAGGATGATATGAGACACTAAAATGTAGCTTAAGACGTAAATGATGGCTAAACCGTAAATTCCACAGTTTCCGTAAGGTAAATGTTTATAGTTTTCGTCGCAATTCGGCGGCTCTTCCGAAAGGTTATCCAAAATGTCTGCCCAACCAGAAGCCGTAAGCAGATAGAACAGAATAGACATGGCAGACGAAAGACTGCGAAAATTAAAAGTGTCGTCAAAAGT
This sequence comes from Olivierus martensii, assembly GCA_000484575.1. Classification (NCBI taxonomy): domain Eukaryota; kingdom Metazoa; phylum Arthropoda; class Arachnida; order Scorpiones; family Buthidae; genus Olivierus; species Olivierus martensii. The sequence continues at coordinate 20,315 of AYEL01046530.1, forward strand.
GCTTCCTTCGACGTCACCGAACCAAGATATTCCTACGATGGCATATATCAGAAGTACTACAAGCCATATGACACCTATACTGAATAAGTAAGGTATGGCCGTGGTGATCGTCGATATTAAACGACGCATACTTTCGCTGTTTCTCATGTGTTCGATCATCGTGACGAAATACGTGACACGAAATACTAACATAGTGGTGAGTTTAGGAAATTCCACCTGGTACCAGTGCCTAATGACGAGACTGGCGTAAGATATCGCGAGAAGTGAAAAATCCAGGCAGTTGATGGTACTGGAGAAATATTCAAAATTAAAAATAATTAGTTTCAGTATAGCTTCGATACTATATATTATGACCAAAGCGTATTCAAACGCCAGATGAATATTTGTCATCGATTCTGGCTGATTATAATAGTCTGTGCTCAGCACTAAAATCTGAAGTACGACCAGTGAAGATATCAAAGTTTCGGACCATTGACCGCCGATAAATTGATAAACGTTCAGCTTGGTGATGTCTTTTGGATTTTTTAAATAATAGTTAAACGGTTCTTTCTCCAAAATTTTCGTCATATTTTTATATAGTGTGTAATATATTGGCGATTCCAAGTCGGCCATCACTTTAGTTTCGGCTTGTTTCTTCATGGCATTAAAAGTGTCTATAACGATTCCGATCAGTAGATTGGTGGAAAAAACAGATCCGAAAATGATAAATATGAAGAAATATATATAACCGAAAAGATTAGCTTCGTAATTCGGTTGCTTATCGACTCCGTTGGAATCTACGCCGGATTCTACGATTTCTTTCCAACTTTCGAAATAGGCAATGTGCAAGAGTGCCAAGTAACTGTTACCTATGTGATCAAAATTGATTTTCGGTTTTATCCAGGTAAAATTTTGCGAATAACAATCTTCTTTTACGGCCACCACGTCGGTTAGCAGTAATTTGCTGTTTTTATCCACGCAAAATTGAAAACTTCCCGAAAACAATTGTACTCCGATGATGGCAAACGTTAGCCATATATAAAGACAGATTAGAAGCACTTTAAAAACCGATCTACTGGATTGTAGAACGGCTTCTATGATGATCTGCATTTGTGACCATCGAGTAATGTGTTTTAAAGACTTTAAAATTCTCAGCAATCGAATGACTCGAACGGTGACCAGTTGAATTCCGAATATACTCCTGGTAAAAGTGCTGAGAAGACAAACCCATATTATCGAAAAGTCGATCATCAGTAAACCGTCCGAATACAGATTTTCGGTGGCGAGTAATCTCAAAACGGTTTCCAAAATAAGAAGTATGGTAAAAAACGTATTTGACGTGATCAAAACGGATACGAATTCAGAATCTGGATCCAAAGTCGAATAAGGAAAGCACAAAGGAATCGTGCCTGCAACAATAATAATCAAACTTAGCAATTCAAACCATCTACTGTTAATTATCGTTGCTGTCATAAAATGCAGTTTCTCCACCAAATTTCTAATAGGTTGAGGACAGAAAGAGTACAAGTTAGTCTTTTGTTTTTTCTTGGCTTTCTTATCAGGTGTCGAAACTGTACCGGGTAAATTTCCTTCTTGCTTTTTATCTTTTTTCCAAAATATCAGAAAATCTAATTTTCTTTTCAGAAATGTAACTGCTTTCCTAATATTTTCCGTTTCTTCGTCTTCCGTTTCCATGAAAGTATCTACTTCGAATGCACCCAGTAACACGGCAATGAAGAGGTTAAGGATGATAAAATTCCCAATGAAAAAACAAAACAATGCCAAAGTAGTGCAAAGCATTCGTCTCTCCGATGTTATCATAATGCAATCTGTTATACTCTCGGTCCATTCGCCAAGCGAGATTTTAAAAATGGCCAATAAAGAATGAAAGAAGTCTAGGAACGTCCATCGATCGAGATAAAATTTTTTACGGTATTCGAATTCGTGTTTCAGCCATCTGGTACCGATAACCGCAAATACGTACATGATGACAAACAGAACAAACGATAGTCCCGCTAAAGATAACAGCGTATTTCCTATAACCGATACGGTTTTCTTCAACGTTTGTGAAAATTTCATCAGACGAATCAAGCGAAGAGATTTCAGCGTGGTTAGTTTTAACAGGCCGGAAAGAAACAATTCTACGTTACTGAATATCACGATAATTCCATCGAATACTCTCCAGCCGTCACTGAAAAATCCCGATCCGTACGTTATCATAGTCAGGACTAAGTCTACAGTACCGATGTATGTTAATATTTCGTTAGTTCGTTTCAAAAAATCTTCAAATCCTTTGGACATTCCGTGGTGTTCGCAAGCCAAAACGGCAGTTCCCAACACTATATTGCAAAATCTGAATATTTCGATCATAGGATTATGAATTAAGTAATACAATTTCAATCGTAATCGATTCCAACACCCGAGTTTAAGCGATTTATACGAAATTTCTTCCTCGTATTCGATCGATTCTGACAACTCGGAATCGATTAATAATTCAGAATCCGTTCTCTCTTTCAACAGAGTTGCTTTAGTCTTTTCGTCGTGAATGTCGACAATAAATCCTGGACGTCGAAACGTCGTGTATTCGTCGATGTCCTCTGTATATTTTATCAAATCCAAATCATCGATTCTAAAATGGAAATGTTCGTATTCACGAAAATGTTGAATATTTTCTTTAATTTCCGATTCTTCCGTGTCTTCGTTTAAGACGGTCTGATAAGACGTGGCCACAATGGCCAACATGACGTTGAGGAGGAAAAAAGTACCGAAAAATATCAAAGGAGCGATGTAGAGAATGCTCATTGATCCAGCAGTATAGAACAATTCTTTAAATACTTCTTCCCAATCGTCCAAAGTTACGATGCGAAACGTGGCAAATACGGAAGAAAGGAAGTCGTCAAAATTTAGATCGTAACCTGCACTATATTTGCCTACGTGTTTTAAACAGATGAAACCGTGAGGACACTTTCTTGATCCTATTTTATATCCACAGCTGACGGGACGATCGTTATCGTCAATCAACCAGTAAGATTTATTTCGTATATTTGAACTGTTAAATAAAATCTTATCCGAAACGCATTTCTGTGAAAGAACTTCCATAAACAGTTCTTTTCCTATGAGACTGATTGTCACGATGAAAAGAATGGTCAGTAAAGCCACGTCAAACATGGCTCTGAGAGATCGAAGCATTGCATTGACTATTAGACGAAGTCCCGGGATGATAGATATTGTTTTCAAAATTACAAATGCTTTCAGTGATTTCAGTTCGTCTATATATTGATTTTTACTGTCGAACAAGCTTAATACAATGGTCACTAAACCCATCACCACTATAATAAAATCGAGACATCGCCAAGGCGATCGAAGATAGGTGAAATTTCCTACGATGAATCCTCTGGCTATACTGTAAATGACCATTTCGAACGAATAAATTCCCACAAACCAGTGATCGAAGTCATATTCGTCACCGGATTCGTACGCCAACAATATGCAATGGCAGATAACGGTTAGCATTATGAACATGTCGAACAATATATGAGTGGCGATGTAACAAGCCATTTTCCTAATAAAATTTGTCGGACTAAACAGATACAGAGATTTTTCTTCGTTAAATCTGTATATATAATTCTTTCCTAATTTCGAAGTTACCATGCAGTACGTTCCAGTCATCCATCGATCAACGTCTTTCAGTGGGATCCCTTTCGCCTCTTTGAGAGAAAGTGTAGAAACTTCTTCCGATTTTACGCGTGGACTTCGATGATAAGCTTCCAAAAATTCTACAATAGGGGTATGTGCCTCTTCCATGTTCGTTGTGTCATATATCAATTTCAAACAAAAAACAAAGTTGCTTCCTTAACAAATAAAGAATCGAATAATTAAAAACGACGCAAATATTTGTTTACTACTTATTGTTACGTTTGATATCATGTGATTTAAATGTGCAGTGAAAACTGACTTTACGACCACCTCTATAAGAAGACCACCTGACGTGACGACCATGATTTTATGGGAACCAAATGTTTTCCCCATTGAAATAATGCTATTTGACTCTCCATAAGACGACCACCTCCCTAACGCGAGCACGACCATCATTTTTATAGACCAAACAAAGTGAAACCGTCTATGACGACCATAATTTTTTAACATCATTACTAATTGTCTATTTCAGAGCTTCTCAAACTTTTTCCATTCATGACCCCATTTTTTTATTACGAGATTTTTCGCGATCCCAGTTATTAAATATGAAATAAAACAGACAGGTGCATAAATCATTTACACACTTATTAAGATGAACACAATCAACCAACTACACTGAAAATTCATATGCTGTCATACGTTAAATATTGGGCGTTTGTGAAATTACATATAAAGTGAAATTCAAGTGTTTGAATTTAATTTTTGCGACCCCAGCATTTCGCTTCGCGATCCCATTTGGGGTCGCGACCCATAGTTTGAGAAGCGCTGGTCTTTATTGCTTACATCAGTATCGTTTGCTTTTAAATTTAAATTACATTTAAGCCAAACCACCACAATTGAAAAAATTGCACCGTACGAATTTTTCCCCATCATTCATACGACGAGAATGATGTAGAGCGCTGGAATAACGAAATCACAGTGTCATTTCTACTCCAATACGATATCTTTTTAATATGCACGTTCCTTACATTTGTATTTATGATATGATAATTAAATTTTATATTAAAAACATTAAAAATCATAATTTGAAAGTCTATGGCGAAGTGTTATAGGAAAACAATAAAAGTGAAAACAATCAGCCACCGGATCCGGATGTTTGTGTTCTACGCAAGCGTATTAATCAAATGTAATCTCATACATGTGTGATGCTATCACTGCATTTTGGATGTTGAAACATGGCTAAACCATGGTCTAAACGGAAAGTTAATTCCTTGAATTTAAAACAGCGAAAAAAAAAACGATTTAAGACAGTAAGAAAGGTTTTTCTGAATGAGCATTAACAGAAAAATTTAACATGGAGAAAACACAGATCCACAAAATATTCTCAAAAAGAAATTCTGATTAAATGGAGGAACAACGGAAATAGCAATCTTAAGCGAATGACACCCTTCAAGAAACATGTTGAAGAATTAAACTAGTATCGATAATAGAAAATAATAAAAAATTGAATGATATCGAACACTGCTTTGCCGTAGAACTTATAAAAATAAAAGTAAAATTAAAAAAAAAAACATATAAAGTACTGATATTTTTCCATACTAATTAAATAAGTTGTTTTTTTTAAATAAATGATAAACTGTGTTATAAACTGTAACACATCGAACACTGCTTTGCCGTAGAACTTATAAAAAATAAAAGTAAAATTAAAAAAAAAAAACATATAAAGCACTGATATTTTTCTATACTAATTAAATAAGTTGTTTTTTTTAAATAAATGATAAACTGTGTTATAAACTGTAACAAAAACATACGTTTCGATTTTATTAAAGTATAATTATTTTGTTTCATTTAAACATGCTATATTATCAGGGCCGCCGAGAGCGGGTGACATCCGTGACTTTTGTCACTGGCACGAAAATTTCTCTCGGCGGCCCTGTATATTATAATTAACCGATCACATGTATAAACGACCAGTTTTGATTGGAACGGGAGGTAGTCGTCTTATACAGGTTCTACTGTATTTTAATTGTATTCAAAATTAGAAATATTCATTAAAAATCTTAATAAATGAAATCAGCACTAAATTGCAGTATGAACTAAATACTTTAACTATTCTGCGCTAACGTTTTCGGCTAAACAGCCATCTTCAGGCGCTTTCAAATATTCATTACTGTATTTATTTCTTGGTACTTTTCAATTTTCTGAAAATCATTTTTAAAATTTTAATATTAAATAGTTAAATTTAACTATCATTAATAATATTTGAAGAACATGATATATTAATCCGCCAGATTCTTATATCAGAATCAACCTTATCTTTGTAGATTATATGCCCCATAATATAAGCTCCTTTCGAGATAACAATGTAAAAAGATATGCGTTATGGATGGGATAAAAGCTATGATGAGTTCTCAGTTTTAGCTATTTTTTAATTTTCTAGCATTCTAAAGATTTTAAAATTTTATTATGGATGGGATAAAAGCTATGAGTTCTCAGTTTTAGCTATTTTTTAATTTTCTAGCATTCTAAAGATTTTAAAATTTTAAATATTACTTGTTATTCACATCTATTTTTTTCAGATAATTTTTATTATTACAGCACTAAATATTATTATGCACTTAATAAATTATAAAAACTTATACTCACTAAAACAATTACTTACAACATAAATTAAAAAGCGACCCGTTTAAATATTTCGGTTGTGAGCCTTTTACTGCTTTGTGTGGCGGCCCCAACTAACTAGCCGCCACACAAAGCTGGGTGATCGCCCAGTTCGCCCACTCTTAATCTAAAGCCGGCCCTATGGTCATGCACAAAAGATGTTGATTTTCCGTTTGAAGAAATCAAAATAAATTCTTTCGTCCATTTCTTCCATAACTTTCAATGGAATCCAGAACACTTATTATTCATATATCTACAATATTATACATTTGAGCATTGATGGATAGATAGAATGGTAATCTGCAATTAGAAAAGGCACAAAATAAACATGATGCATAAATATATATACCATCATGGATGTTAGCCAGCCTGCGATAGGCTTTAAATGGCCGCCGCCAGTACAGTACATCCCTTATTCGATATAGCGGCTTAATTAAACTACGAACTTCAGTATTTCAGAAATTATTTTATTTTTTTATAGAAAAATAAATTTTTATCGCGGCCGGAGGGCCGAGTGGTAACGCTGTGGGCGTGCCACGCAGGAAGACCCGGGTTCGCGTCCCGAGTGTGGTCCCGGAATTTTTTCGGGGTACTGGGCCCGGCCCGGTGATCCCCGGGCCCCCTCCACGAGGTGCAGTCCGTGGTTGGAACTGGCCCCGCCCCTTAGTAATCTTCCTGATTGGAAAGGGGGCGTAAAATATGCAAAAAGAACCTCATAATCCAAGATACCTTGTATTCCGTAAAAATGAAAATAAAAGTATCATTTTTATCAAAAATTTAGTCACCCATATTTTTATATGATGATGAGATAAAAAGTAATTGGAAGAGGCATACACTTATTTTTTATTTTTACGCCCCTTTCCAATCACTGAGATTACTAAGGGGCAAGGCCAGTTTCAACCACGGGCTGCACTCACACTCGTGAAGGGGCTAGATGGTGAAGGATGGGGGATCCCTGGGCACAGAACCCGAAAACTTTTCCTGAGATGCAGGACCCGGGATGCGAACCTGAATCCTCCTGAATGGTACCCCAACGTGTTACCACGCGGCCATCCTGACACAACATTAAGAAGAGCCAGTTCTGTTTATAAAATGCGATATTTTCAAAATTCAATGCTGTAATAAATAAAACTGATGCCATTAAAGTCATAAGTTAAAAACGAATTTTATAATTGGCCGCGTGGAAACGCTTCGGCTTTCCACTCTGAAGAACTCGGGTTCGAGTCTCGAATACCACTCCTTGAAAATGTTTATCATGGAGTTCGGGCCCGCGACCATTGATTCTCGCCGCTTTAATCCGGTTGATCTCTCCGCGGAGGTGGCCAGCCTACGGAAAGGTTTGTTTCGCCCAGCCACTTATTTTTCTGGGATGGAAAGTGGCGTCATCTGTTGACAAAAAAAATCGAATTTTATAAGTTTAATGGTTCAGCGAAAAATGAATAGAAAATTTATATAGCGCTTAACGTGTATTATAAGTCGGTAGAATTTTATCTAGAAGTTAGGCTAGTTAAGCCGCCAAATCATTTATGGGATATATTTCATTTGGAAAGTCACTTTTAGAGCCCATCACAGGCTGGCCAACTCCGAGGAGGTATATCAAGGAGCTTGGGTTATATATATATATATATGATTGGAAACTAAGTTATTGCGGATTTTTCAAGGATTTTTTGTTTTAGGTGGTTTAGAATGCATGTATGCAATACATTCAGTTTCTCTGCTATCTCCCTGTTGTAGATGATGATAGGTATCAATTATTGCCTTTATTTGCTCATCATCGACTTCAACTGGACGTCGAGTGCTCCTCCTCTTTTAATAAAAAATCACCCGAACGAAATTTGGCGAACCAGTTCTGAACATTGCCGTTCTTTTAAGGCTTCATCACCATACACAGCACGTAACTTTTTGTGAGCTTGTGTTGCATTACTACCTTTACGAAAATAAAAAAGCAAAACGTGAAGAAAATGTTCGCTTCGGTTCTCCATATTTTAGCTTATTACACGCGCACACTATTTAGCAGATCAATGTAATTTTGCTATTGAATGTTTTATAGAGGACCAAGTAATAACATATCAAAAGATCTTATCTGTGCAAATATGTAAAACATGCATAAAAATACAAATAATGCTACCTGTTAATGAAATCCGCAATGACAGTTTCCAACCCAATATATAGACTAGAGCAGCGTTTCTCAAACTGTGGGTCGCGACCCTAAAAGGGGTCGCGAAGCGAAATTCTGGGGTCGCAAAAATTAAATTCAAACACTTGAATTTCAGTTTATATAATGGGGTCGCAAAAATTAAATTCAAATACTTGAATTTCAGTTTATAAGGGTCGCAAAAATTAAATTCAAATACTTGAATTTCAGTTTATATGTAAGGAGTCGCAAAAATTAAATTCAAATACTTGAATTTCAGTTTATATGTAATTACAAAAATTAAATTCAAATACTTGAATTTCAGTTTATATGTAATTTCCACAAATGTCCAAACATTTAACTTCCAATATTTAACGTATGACAACATATGTATTTTCAATGTAGTTGGCTGTTGTGTTCATCTTAATAAGTGTGTAAATGACTTATATACTTGTACGTTTTAAATGTATGACAACATATGTATTTTCAGTGTAGTTGGCTGATTGTGTTCTTATGACAACATATGAATTTTCAGTGTAGTTGGCTGATTGTGTTCATCTGAAGTAAATGATTTATATACTTATATGTTTTATTCCATATTTAATACTTGTGTGTAAATGACTTATATACTTGTACGTTTTATATTAAAAATGGGGTCGTGAATGAAAAAAGTTTGAGAAACGCTGGATTAGTGATTGCTCCAATGAGCGGTTAGCAGCCCCAAAACGAGATCGCCGGAAGCTAAATTGTAGGAGGCAAGTCGTTAGCTGAATACATTTCTTGCTATTGGACTAGAGTGATTGCTCCAATGAGCGGTTAGCAGCCCCAAAACGAGATCGCTGGAAGCTAAATTGTAGGAGGCAAGTCGTTAGCTGAATACATTTCTTGCTATTTGTGGTGTTTTTTTTGCGTTATTGGTGTATATTGTTTAGTGTATAAGAATGAACAAATAGGTGATAGAAGATAAGAAATAACTTTCGTCTGGAGAGAGAATCTTTCAAAGATGAGGAAATATTATATCTGGCGAGATTTTACTTTCACTGCTTCAAATAATAAATTGATGCTAGTATTGTATTCGCAACTGTGTCAATTTAGTAGTGATTAAAGATATGTAATAATTTAAGATTGAAGCAAATTCTAAGCTTCTAAAATTAGAAATATTCGATAAGCATTCATATTTGCAACAATTTTATTGCATTGTGTCAGGTAAGGTAAAATGTTCCTTATATTTTATTATTTGATACTAATAGTGTAATTATGCCTTTGTTCATTGTTTGATTATAATCTTTTTCAAAAAAATAAAATTTTATTCACTCCATTTGTGTTCGTTATTTTTTCAAAACATTTTTTCAGCATAAAATACAAATAGTTTTTTTTTATAGTTTACCCTCGATGACCTCAATATATTTTTCTCGAAATATATTAAAAGATTAGGAAAATGCGAAATTTGAAATATTTCATTCGAAATTATCGAAAACGTGTATTTATAAAAAATAATAATAAAATGGTATAGTACCCCAATATGGAATATTAAATCCTTTTCACTTACTATAAAGCTACGTTTAGACAGTGCAACTTTTCATGCAACAAGACGCATGCAACTAGGCGTATGAGAAGGCATGCAAAGGCGCATGCCTCAAAATCTGTTGCAATACTAGGCGCAAGAAGGCACGTGTTCCCCATCCTAATTGGGTTACACGTGCAACTAGTCTTGCAACATCTTGTTGTTTTAATTATTTTTAAACATTTTTCGCAAATTTTTCTCTGCTTTATGGATTGAGATGTGAAGAAAACACTTCAATTTATAAGAAATTAAATTTATCATCGTCGTCGTCGTCAAGTCATTCTATTAATAGTAATTTTTTTGAAAATACAAACTATCTAACCTGGCTTGATTCAAAATGCTGATGTTATTAGCGCTTCGATTGAAATATTGTGTCAAAACACTTTCTTTTTTCTTCTTTTCCTTCTGACATTTGAAATGATAACAGTAGCTGCCACTAAAGCGGCAACGTACAACTGTTTTCATGTCGATATTGTCTGCAATATGTCCTCCATGTGTGAACACGAAGGGGCAAGTTGCATGCCTCATGCAGCTGTTGCACATTGAGTCATGTGACATTCTGCATACAACGTTGCATGCAGAAGCATCGTCTAAACGTAGCTTTAGGATTCGTTCATCACACTTACTAAAATAAATAGGCTACGTCTGGCCACAAAAATAGTCGATTTACTATAGCGTTGAATGTAAGTTCGCGAAAGTAGCCTAATAACAACGGATCTCGCTTTTCTAACATGGAGCAGACACTCCAATCTCTGGCCAACCCCCTTGAAGGGGCATCTGAAAGATTCGAATATAAAAATTATCTGAGTTTCTGAGGTAGAATTTTTAATTTTCGCGTTATAGCACGACGAATTTAATTCGGTATTTTGGCATATTAAAAATAGGAGGAAATTGGAAGATACGGCATATGATAGTTTCCGATGATTTAATTAAATAAATAAAATTCTGGAATTTCTTTTATTACACGTAGCTTTAGGATTCGTTCATCACTAAAATAAATAGGCTACGTCTGGCCACAAAAATAGTCGATTTACTATAGCGTTGAATGTAAGTTCGCGAAAGTAGCCTAATAACAACGGATCTCGCTTTTCTAACATGGAGCAGACACTCCAATCTCTGGCCAACCCCCTTGAAGGGGCATCTGAAAGATTCGAATATAAAAATTATCTGAGTTTCTGCTGTAGAATTTTTAATTTTCGCGTTATAGCATGACGAATTTAATTCGGTATTTTTGTTAGGCTTATAATTAAATTTACCTCTTTTTCTACGGTATTTTGGCATATTAAAAATAGGAGGAAATTGGAAGATATGGCATATGATAGTTTCCGATGATTTAATTAAATAAATAAAATTCTGGAATTTCTTTTATTTATTAATTCCGAATCTTTGGATTGAAATCTTCTATATCTCTGAAATAAAATCTTACAGATAGAAATAAACCATCTTGAAAGAACGGAGAAAAACGGCTGCCGGTTTTCAAAGCCTATTTACCTTTTAAAAATCATTTGAAAGCGATAAGGAAATTTTGATCATTTATTAACGATAGAATCTACGATTTTAATCGCTATTGGGAGTTTTTAGATTTACTTCATTTTCAACGAATACAATATTTATGTTAAACATATGTTATTTTTATTTTATATTTTGTTTAATTTATATTGTACACATCTTAAACAATTTAACAAAGACTTTGTATTAAAACACGTGTCTTTTTTTATACAATTAAAAAAAATTGGGGAAGGGGCTTCAATTTTTGCTAGCTTAGATCCTAAAAAATATTAATCCGGCACTGTCACATACAAAAATAAGTTGAAGTTTTATAGACGTCTTTAACCGGGTGTCGACTCAGATATTCGCACTTTCATTTGCGATTTTTTGAACCGAGTGAGATCTTATTTTATTTGACTGCTTAAAATTGAACTTATTACATAGAGAGATGAATGTAGCGAATTACTTCATTATTCATTGAATGCATTATTTACCATCTCAGACTAGCGATTATGCATAATGTCCGGTAAATTTGATTAAGTACGATTTATCACTACGAACCGGCGAGTATGCATAATCACTAGTAAATGTGATAAATTTGCAATATGTGAAAGAAATTTATCACCTTTACCGAAATCGCTGGTGATTATGAATCATCACCAGATTAATCACTTTTACCATAACATATAATTTTTGTTTTTCAATTAATTTTCAATATTTTTATATGAAAATATTTTATAAATTACAACTATTAAAAATCTGAATTTTTGACTCAGACACATTGAAAATATCTGCAGGCCTTCCTGTATTATTTCTAATTTTATATACAGTACTAGATTTTTATCCATCGTTTAGTGCTGCATGGATATTTTTTTAGAACTTTGGGGCACTACAGATATCATTCGCGCAAAATTTATTTTTGTTTATCATTTCTTTACAAGAAACTGATGAAATATCTTCAAGGAGAAATTCATTCAGGATAAAAATTCAGACATGTTAATTTTGTAAGAGCACTACAGATATCATTCGTGCAAAATTTATTTTTGTTTATCATTTCTTTACAAGAAACTGAAGAAATATCTTCAAGGAGAAATTCATTCAGGATAAAAATTCAGACATGTTAATTTTGTAAGCATATAATTTTTTATAAACATAGTTTAAGTATATCATTGGCCTTCTGAAGTTTTGAGTTTAAGTAGAATTCCATTGCTATATTATTTAAAGAGAGAAAGAAAAATTTATTATAATTATTTTAACAGTAATTATTTCTAAATAATTACTGTTAAAATATTATGATTTCATTTCATTTATAAACAAAATTTGAATCTTCTTTCTTCTGAATAGTTATTCAAAAGAAAGAAAATTCATAGTATTCTATTAAAAGTTTATTTTTTAAGCATACATTTTAATTAAAATTCTTAAAAAGTATTTCAAATGAAAATTTTTAAATCAGACTTACCTCAATTTGGATACTTTATCTTTAGATCTGTAATAGATCAGCATTGATGATTATATTTTTCAGGAGAAACATATATTATATAATCATGATTGCTTTAATTCTGCTTACTATTAGATTATATACATATTAATTTTCCAATGAATGGGAATATTAATAATTTCATCAAATATTCCAAGAAGCTTTCATTCATTCAGCCTTTGATTTTAACGTTGAAAAAATATCAGAAATACACAAAAAAGACTTCACATTACTTTTCTCAAATTACAATATTTATAAATTTAAACAATTTTCAATAATAATAAAATTTTATTTAACTACATCAATTACATTTCATCAGCAAAAAAGTACAAATATCTCTGTACAAGTTTTATTAAATTCAGTTTTTTGTTTTTATTAAATAAATTTACAATTTTCAACACTGAATTTTTGTATTATTAATCCTGTTTCATCCACTTAAATTATTTTTCATTTTTTGTATCAGTTGGGATTTATAACAAATTCTTAAACAGATATTTATTTAATAGAAAAAATTAACACCTCCTCATTAATTATACATGTAATTTTTTAAAAAATAAAAACTAAATAAAAACAATAAAAAATATATGTAAAAAATGTTATTTTTATTTGAAAGCATTTTTTTATTATTCATAAAATAGGACCAAACTTCATAAATTCAGCCAACTTTATTTTGCACATTAAAAAAGTTTTATATATATATATATTTAGAAATAATACATCTAATTGCTAATTATTTCTACATTACAATATAGAAAATTTTAATAATGGAACAAAAGTAATCCAAATTAATATACAAGATATTTTTCAGTTGATTTGCTATCAAGAATTTCAATGGTAGAAAATCTCAAGTACAAAACAGCAAATTTAAATATTAACATATACATTAATTACAAGAATCTGTAAAAAAATCTGCATTCATTCTTATTTAGATTGAGATATGATAGTTTATCTTTTTCAATCTTGTCAATTTTGGAAAAATGTTATTCAAATCAGAACAGAAAAATGCTCAATTTTCATAATTTGTTGGCACAGTATTTAAAACTTAAAATGGTCATCAACTTAATTTTATTGAGATACTGTTTAACAAAATTAAGAGATTGAAATTTAACAATTAGATCTAAGGTTTTAACAACATATTTGATAAAAGCTATATAACTCAATAACATGCATCAAATGCTACAATTCTTTATAATAATTACATGCCCATATGCAGTTTTTCTTGCACAGTAAATATAAAATTATATATATACTGTATTAAACGACACTCTTATTTAATTACATAATAGAAACTATTTACATATAATTCATTAATTACAATTGTTTTTGCAAAAATTGCATATGGAACTATTTTTATATTTTTTGAAATATTTTCATTTTAAATATTTGTCTCTATAAATACTGAGCATTTTTTAATTTTTTTATAATTGTTTTTATGATGTTTTATATGTATAATAACTTTGTCACAAATTTAGATGAAACTAATCATTTCTTTTGACACTACATCACGCGAATTCACTGTATAAAAATATTATACAAAATATTCTTTCAAAGTTCCTTACATTAAATAATATTTATATTCATTATTGTTTTCAATTGGACAAAATCAGTTCATTGAGTTATTATCTACCTTTGGTAATTTTACTTTAATTGGAATGCACTGTACAGTTGGCTATTAATGAATATATTACAAGGAAGGAATACCTTTTCAAATAAATGTCTATAAACAAGTCTCTTAAGTATATTTCTCATGATTTACAACCATTGTGTATAAACAGTTGCAAAAATGTGCAAAATTATGATGTTAAAATTTACAACATATATAGTTTACAAGAATAGCCGCAATAATATCATTATATACAGTTATATCACTTTGGAAATGAGGAAAATGTTCCTTTTTGAAAGAGAAACATTGGAGCTTGCTATTTCATTTTTATATACATACATATATATATATGAGAAACTTATGTAAATTATATGAGTGCATATAAAACAAAACCTTAAAAATTTAACAAAAAAATCAGATTACATGATTACATATAATTCTGATCTAATCAAATATAATAAAAATGATCATAAATTTGGTTACTTTTTCCAATAATTGTTTGTGCACATTTTACAAATCACTAATTATTAAACAAATTATGTAAAATTAAAATATTTCCAAATGTAACATTATTATGCAAGGAAATTTTCATAATTGCATTGTAAAATTTGCATAAACAATTTTTAATAATGCATATAATTATATCAATTAATTGGAAATTTTTTATTTATACAATTGATAACTTTTATTATGATGAGTTTTTATGTCACCGTTTTTCGTTGATATTTAATTCATCATCATCATCTTCATCATCCTCCTCTTCCTCTTCTTCAACTGTATATATTTCTGGCCATTGAGTTTCTTGGTCCTTTTTTCTTATAGGTAAAGATTTTTGTATTCTTCTTCTGGGAGTTGTGCGAACTTTATAAAATTCTTCTACAGTTAAAGTAACAATTCCTTGTGCTGTTAAAATTTTCCCATGCCTTGTTTTTAAGTGCCGTTTAAATGTATTTCTTGTTTTAAATCTGTTGAGAAAAAACAAGTATAAAGAATACTAAAACATAATTTAAAATTATATATCAATTACACAATTTTGGTAATTAATGTGATTAATATTTAAATTATATCATGATGATAAATCATATTTTTTATAAAACATACTTATTGATGCAATTTCTTTATATGCAATTTCAAATCATCTCTTTTGTCATTTTAATAATTTATTACATTGTTAATACAACACATAATACAGTAGAAGCCGCTTATTAGAATCACTTTAGGACCAATCTATTTTGAAAACAATAACCAGTATGTGAATACATATATAAATATATTTAATAAAAGTAAATCATAAGTCAAATAAGTAAGATAAACTTTTTATTTGAAAATGTTTTCAGCTATCTACATAGCCTGTTTCAATTTTTTTGGCTTATAGTTCTTATAGTTTACTTTTATTTAATATTTACAGTAAGAAGTATTATATATATATATATATGCATATACAAAATATATAATGTATATATACATAATATACTAAAAACAAAAAAAATATTGAGAAATTTCAATCACTAGTTATATAGCCTTTTAAAAATTATTTCTTGTTTTTATAGAATAATTTATTCTTTATCCTCACACACACACACACACACTTTTATGACTCTTACAACTATAAGATATTTGTCTTTCATACATTGTTCTACAGAGCATTTGCACAATTGCTCATCTATAATCAATAGATATAGGACATAAGCAATGATTAAGTTTAATAAAAATATTAAAACAAATATAATCTCACAAGGAGACAACAAAACTTGCATGGGCCAATTTTTGATAATTTCCAGTAAATTTGATTCATTTCCTCCTGATGTGTCATTTTCCAAAGTGAATGCTACCGCTTTTGTCTCTTTTATAAGAAAATCCAAATTTAAAATTTTAGCACATGAATGATGCCTCTTTAGCAAAAAGCTATTTTGTTGTGGCTTTGGTGACTCTGTGCTAGAATGTGTGCCTTCAATACTCAAAGTTGTAGGTTCACGTCCTTGCTCTGCACTTTTTTTGTGCTAAATATACAAATAAAAAATAATTTTTATATATAATATATATAAAAATAAGCAATTAGTAATTTATCACTGTCTAGAAGAATAGTCAACTGATACAGAATTGGTTGATGCAAGTGACTCTTGATTACAAGAATTGGTTTGGTTTGGTTTAGTGGTGCAAGGACATCCTGGGCCAAACTGTGCCCTGGATTGCAAGAATAATGGATATCCATTAATTCTTGCAATTCAGAAATGACACCATTTGAATGGAGACCAAATTGGAAGATAATACTGAAGACTTTGATAATAACTTTCTTTTTTATAAACAATTGAATAAAATAGCAAATCATTTTTGCATTTTTAATTTTTGAGATCTGATTTCTGATTAATTTATCTGTGATAAATTATTAATTTCTTATTTTTATATATACAGTAGAAGCCGATAATTAGAATCACCTTGGGACCAATCTATTTTGATAACAATAACCGACTGATAACATTAAGCAGTGCATGTCAAAAAAGTAGTTTTCGATTTTTTTATTATTATACAGTATATACTGTACTTGTACTGTTATATATAGTGTAACATCGATTCAATATTTTCGTTGAAACTCCTGAAAAAACTATGGATACAGGATAATGATAGATGCTGGTCTATATAAAATGAAAAAAAAAAAAAAAAATTATATTAAAAGATAACGCTAATAATAATAATAGTTCTATAATGGACTGAAGAACACTTGTTGAATTTTATGTAATCAATTAAGCCAAAAAGTGAAATGAAATGATTTACACTTATAGTTAATAAACAATAACTAACTGATACCATTAAGCAGTGCATGTCAAAAAAGTACAGTTTTCGATTGTTTTTATTATTATACAGTATATACTGTACTTATGCTGTTATATATAGTGTAACATCGATTCAATATTTTCGTTGAAACTCCTGAAAAAACTATGGATACAGGATAATGATAGATGCTGGTCTATATAAAATGAAAAAAAAAAAAAATTATATTAAAAGATAACGCTAATAATAATAATAGTTCTATAATGGATTGAAGAACACTTGTTGAATTTTATGTAATCAATTAAGCCAAAAAGTGAAATGAAATGATTTACACTTATAGTTAATGTTGCCAATTCCAATTTACGGAAAATCACAAAGTACTGGAGCAATAATAAGTAAACTATTATATCAAAAATATTTTTTTATTTTTTTTCAATAAAGGCAATTATAAAGTCACTAAATCACTATATCACATTTTAAATTATATATTTCATCATAAAAAAAACATTAGTTGCCAGATCTGATGACTTTTAATACCACGCCATTCGTAAAGACGAGATGTGCGGTGAAACCACCTAAAAGGTGCCACGTTTTGAAAAGCAGTTATATTTGTCTGTATGAACTTATTAAATCAAAAACTTACATCGATCTAATATTTATTAATTAAAAAACATACACAAATCAGATTTTTCCAGTTAAGTCAAATCTACATTATTTTAAATGGAGAACAAGTGTTTTATCTTCATATTTTCTCGTTTTTTGCGTAAATTTCGGTGAAAACGAAACAATGAATGATTAACAAATAATGTTGTTTATTTTAATAGACTTAACTAATATTTTATATTATCTGCAATATTTTTTTTTAGTTTTGAATACGGTATTTTATAGCGGTGTATCAATTTTGATGACAATAACTGAAATTCTGATTACTATAAACGGAGTTTTCATAATGCATTTTAATATGGATGATTTGGGATCGTGCATTTTGATAATATTAAACATTTGATAACAATATCCGTGATTACAATAAATGGCTTCTACTATATATTATGCAAGAAAAGAATTGTAACATATATAAATATTTAATCATGTAAATATTTGACTATTGTTATATCTAGAAAACATTCACAATATGTTGTTGTTTCAAATTTTATAAAAAAAAATAAAATTGCATCCTCTTAAGTGCTGAAAATTTGATATTGAGTTTTAAAATTATTAAAAATGTGCATTAAAATAATAAATTAAATATAAGTGCTAAATTTAATATTAAAAACTGATTGGGATATCTAGTACTATCTGGGCATTTCTTGCAAATAATTTTCCTTAATGGAGGATTTGAATCCTTCATTCTACAATTAAGAACATAAGATTTAATGGATATTAAATCTTCTAATTAAGGATAATCATACCTACTATTATATCATAGTAGCACTGCCATCATTGTATATTTTTTTTATTTTAGCCATTGTTGTGTCATGGCATCATATATTGATGTGGTTTGTGACATATCCAATGACATCAGCTTTTGAGGTATTGTGGCCCATCAATGATTCCAACAATATTCTATTCAAATAATATCTGAAGGATCAAACAAGCATTTTCATTGCAACTCCAAAATATCCAACCCCAGGCAGATTTTGACTATATAAAGCATTAATGTTCACAGCTATTCTGGATGCGATATAAAATTTTTAAGATCATATACCATTCTGTGAAGACTTATTGCTATCACAGATGGACACACATTGCATTTTATTATTATAGATTAAAAGCAACATTCATAAATATCTAGTTCTTGTTTTATGCACTTTCCATTTGTTTTCTCAGAGGAAAGTATTTGAAAAATATATCCCACTTCTTAGGGCTAGCGTGCACGGACGGTTTTCTCACTGTGCAGCTATTTAACTGCCAGCAGCTGTTTGGCCACTTAAAATATTGAGTGGGTGCACAAGCAGTTAAAATATCGCTCCTCCCTTGCAAAATACACTCACTCGCAGTGGATAAAATGGACTTCATAGAAAAGGTTGCTGTATATGCTTTAGTATTGCAGGTAAGAAAACAGTGTAGACAAAAAAGATCTAGGTGTATCCATTATTAGACCAACAAATGTTAAAAGGGCAATTCTACAATTTATTCAATGATTTGTGTCTGTGTTCTAAAAATTTTTTTTGAATATTTTAGAATGTCAAAGAATTAATTTGATGAATTGTTATACATGATACGTTCTGATATCATATACACAAGCACAAATATGAGAAATAATATATAAATAAATGACTAAAACAGAAATAATGATGCCTAAAAGAATGAAAGAAAGATATTGAAGTAGTGGTTAAACTGTCCATGAGCACACTCCTATGTGTTTGTACTTGTTCTATTCTAAGGGCAGGTATCGCACTGCTTTGAAAACAGAGCATGTTGCAGTTTTTTGGTCACCTGTCCGCTCACTCCCATTGATCTGTCAGGCAAACTGCAGCTCTTTGGATACATACATGTGGCTCCAAACTAAAAATGAAAATAAAACTATCATAGTTTCATTTATAAATTTTTTAAAGAATTTTATTTACATAATGGTGATTTCATTTGTTTTATAGGTCTTGCAAAACTTTGTGCAGTAAGATGCATGAAGGAGGGGAAGCTAGTGTGAAGGGGATATACAGAGGGAGTTGAGGGAATGGTTGAACATATGGTAGGCAGGGTAGCCAAATAAAGTCACTATGTAACAAAGTGTCTTCTGGACTCATATCACGAGTTGCAAAAATTTGCATTTGGTATTTCTCAGTATCTTCAGTTCTACATATTTATGTGCGCAATCATTTTTTAGCATGAATTTCATTAAATGTAAATTGAGGAGCCAAATTAATGATGAAAACTTGGAATCGTGTCTTAAATTAAAAGTGATTAGCTACAAACCAGATATACAGAAACTTTCTAAGGAAATGCATTGCTCACATTGATTAAAACCAATGAGAGCAATTTGGTGTCATTTTTTTTCCCTTCATTTAATAAAGATATAATTAATTTTACAGTTTGTTATATTATTACTTTAAATCTTCCTTATCAATTTCGTAAAACTAAAATACTGCTTACTTATCAAATGATTAAAGTTCAACTACCAATAAAGCATAAATAGCAGTAAAATTAAATAACTTTTTTAATAAAATATAAAGTAATAATGTTTTCGGTATATTCTATACCATCTTCAGTTACAACTTAAATAAAACTTGGAATACGTTTAAATTATTCTAGAACAATATAGCATATATTTTAAAAATTAATCAAGCCGAAAAATAGTTAAAATAAATATAGTTACAATATAACAGAGTAAACCTAAAAACAAAATAAAATAAATATAAAAATACAAATACACTGCATATGCTCCATGGGAGCAGTTTACTGTATATAAAACATGTTTGGCAGACTAATAAAAGTTAAGATAAACAAATACTTATATACTGTACATCAAATGGTCAGGGTTAGTTAGCGTATTCTCGGAGCGCATATCTCCATGCTTTTATTAGTCTGCTGAACATATGTTTTATATATAGTAGACCGCTCCCGTGGAGCATATGCAGCGTATTTGTATTTTTATATTTATTTTATTTTGTTTTTAGGTTTTCTGTTATATTGTAACTATATTTATTTTAACTATTTTTCGGCTATTAATTTTTTAAATATATGCTATATTGTTCTAAAATAATTTAAACGCGTTCCAAGTTTTATTTAAGTTGTAACTGAAAATGGTATAGAATATACCAAAAACATTATTACTTTATATTTTATTAAAAAAGTTATTTAATTTTACTGCTGTTTGTGCTTTATTGGTAGTTGAATTTAAATCTTCCTTATTTGTAAATATATATTTATGGCTCTCGAATAATTTTTAAATTGTTGTGAGGGACAAGGTTGGCTCTTTCATCTCAAAAGTTTGCTGACCCCTGATCTATGTGATACATAAAAGCAGCTAAATCCTCACTGCAGTTAAGCAGTCAAAAAACCTGTGCACGCTAGCCCTTACAGATAAGCAAAAAACAAAGGAAGGCTTTTGCTTTTGGGAAGGGTTTTTTCCCAACTCATATATTTATGAGTTGGGAAAAAAATCAAAACTTTGCAATTCAATTCAAAGATAGTAAATCCTGTATTATAATCACAAGATAGCTATAAAATTTGAAAATGTATTGGTTTCTGTACAAAAATCACAAAATGCAGGATGATTAGCTATGATCATGCAAATGTTACTACAGTAGTCTCTCTCTAATCCGACACACGTGACTGGGGCTTGTCGGATTTCAGAGATTTGTCAGATTATTGAATGTTTAATGAAAAAAAAAAAATGGAATTACACAAACGAATACACTCATTTTATCCTGTCACTGCTCTTGCTATTCAAATCTTTCATAAACCCCTCAATTTTATCCCAATTATTTTTAATGCCATAAATGGTGGCTCATCCAAAACAAAGCCAAATCACTAAACTTTTCTCCAAAGTCAAGTTTCTTTATTAATTATTTCTGCCTTTTTGACCACAGTCAATGTCTTGTATTTTCATTTTTCACTTTTTCTGATTTGTGATATTATGTAAAGATAAATAACAAACACTGATACGGTAAAAATACACTATTTTACAGTAAACAATGTAAATAGCAACTGATAATTTGTTTGTCAGTTTCTCTCTCTCGCACATTTACAAGTTGGCATGAAAATTTCATGTGGGCGGTACAGAGGTTCTCAATCTTTCATACTACTGGAAGTGTCGGACTATAGGGACTCAACTGTACTACTTTAGATTATATAGAGACTCAGGCATGATCAGAATTAAAAAAGTATTAAAGCAAAAAATAACAATAGTTTGGTATCATTGCTTTATTCTTTATACAATTGAGATGATATATTTACTCACTACACTATTATATATGTGATAAGGAAGAAACAAAAATGTTTGCTAACTCACTATGTCTTTAACTTGTTCTTTGTTAGCAGTTCTATTATATTTTAGCATGGGTGATCAATAATAGACAGAAAGAGATGTTTGTGTAGGTTCAATTGAGAGAAAATTCAACAGAATAATCTAAGACTGCTGTGGACATATGACCTCAACTGCAATTGATAAATGTGAGAATTTTATAGAACACACTACATTGAAATGCATGTTAAAAAGTTCACATTTTGCACATTTTTCAGTTTATGCAGTTATTTCCAGGAACCACCTATCACATAACTACAAAAACTATACGATAGCAAAAAAGACTTATGTTTTTTTTCTAATTCTTATAAATTAAAATTATTTAAATGACATCTGAAGAGCTAATTAGATCATTAGAAATAAGTATATATTTTTACATTTTAAAAAGTTCTCTTAGCACAATATTTGAATCTCAGTTAATTATATTCTATTCATTATTAAAATTTAAATCATAGTTTAATTATAATGAAATAAAATATATAATAAGGGAATCAATATACTGTATATCAGGAAAAAAAAATTAAAAAAGTTAAATTACCTCAATGTACAGTCACTACATTCATATGGAGTTTCTCCTGTATGACGTCTCAAGTGTTCTTTATAGTGACTTGGATGACGAAAATTTCTCCCACAATCACTACATGCAAATCTACTTTTGTTGTTATGAATGAGCATATGATAATTTAAACTATGTTGTCTTGTAAATGTTGCACCACATACAGCACATGTAAATGGCTTAATACCTGAAAATATTTAAGTTGCAAATAATTAGTAAAAACAGCTAAATAATTTAATATACTAATTTGAATTATAAAAATAAATATTCAAGTTGAGATTTAGTCAATATAAATAAAAAATATATATATTATCCTATTGACAGGTGCATAATCTGTGGACAATTTAGTTGGCACTATATTATTAGTATCAAAATGGCATCAATGAAGGAGAAAGCCTAGTATGTTTAGTGATATCATGAAACAAAATTGCTAACAGCAGTTCAGTGAAATTCCAGAAATGATGAGATTGACCAGATGTAAAACACATCAAAGATTGCTATGCAAAGTTTAAAGAGATTGGCAATGTTGATGACCTTAAAACAGGGATCTGCAGGCGAGCTGCCTGCAGATCCCTGTTTTAAGGTCCTTTGATTTGTTGGTGGCCCACCTCACCTTGTGTTATTTTAACAAGTCACACAATCAATGAAATATTATTTGTAGTTTTGAACAGTGCATTTTCAAATAATATTTTTCTGATGTAAAATTATTTTTTCAGTGGTTTGATGATAATGTTTTTACATAATAGGAAAAATAATAATAATATTTGTAATAATAAACATTTTTTTAATTTTTACTGTATTTGTGTGTGTGAAATAAGTAATTTAAAAAATTGTGCATGTGCACAAGGTAGCATTGCTGCTTAACTAATGAAAATTTAGAATCAATCTTGCATTTGACTATAACAGATGTAGAACTTAAAAAAATTGTTAAATCAATGCAATACCATTCATCCAATTAAAAGTTCTTTGTTTACTTTTGATTATATTGCTCTGTAACATGTAATTAATAAACATGATATGATATGTAACTTTCATGGATTTTTTGGTGGCCCTCTTATAAGTCACAGTGAATCTATGCAGCCCTTAGTCTTAACAAATCTGTGCATCCCTGCCTTAAAAGAACTGGTAGGCTTAGTGTGGATGACATCACACACACATATACTGCAAATGTAGGAAAAACTGTGGAAATATTTAAAAAAAAAAACCTATCGAGTATAATTTTTGTGTAATAAATGTTTCAAATTAGAGAGAAACTGTTCACTTTGTATATTTAGTTTATGTATATGCATTGATAGTTAATAATTATATATGTGTGCTCGTAGTGCTTGTTTTCTTGTAGATTATTATTTGAAGCAAAAGACTAGATTATAGAAGACAATGGATATCTATAAATTATTTATTTAAAAACTTTCTTTTATTCCTAAATATCTTTAAAAACATCAGACAGTAAAAAAAAAGCAATACAAAAATATAAACAAAACAGTAGAACTGAATTTCTCAAAAAATTATCTTTTTCCATTTTTAATGGGAAAATATAAGTTCTGGTGCACATGTGCATACTGAGTATTTAGGAAAAATTTTTCATCACAAATTTTAGTTTGATATATAAGAACAATAGGACATGTATTTTGTAGTTTTTCCTCTGAATTCTAGGTGTGTCAAACTCATTTTAATTCAAGGGCCATTTAATGAGCCTGTAAGATTGTCGCGGGCCACACATCACATTTAAATTTTTTAAAATTACATTTTAGAGTAAGGATTCCAAAATATAGATAATTAAAAATATTGTGTAATCAAATGAACATATTACAAAAATATATAATTACTACATAATTGCTTTTAATTATACATGTTTTTAAATTTAATTCCTCACTATCAGTCTTTAATTTTCTATTGTGTTAGAAGTCACATCTTCTGTACAAAAACAAAAGGGTAAGATTCAGGTTTAAATGCCGTGCGTTTTTTCAATAGGCTGTTGTAAATGTCACATGCGTGTTGTGTGTCACGTCGCGTGCGCATCTCGTCGTCATAGCGTTTTACGGTAGTTGGTGATATGCATTTTTTTTTGCGGTTAGCATGTTCTTTGTATGCGATATGCATTAGTATCTGCTTATTGTTATTAAACAGGTGCTGTTAAACTTTGTTTTTGTTATGTGAATGTTTTCTATTGTGGGCCTATTTGTAAATAGATTTATTTATTGCATTGCTGCGGATTTTTTCTTTATTTTTCCCCGATTGTTGTGTATTTGGTTGTTCTTGTTTTGTGAAGCTGTGAATCCATTACGTTGTGCTGTGTCATTTCATTTTCTGTGTGAATATGTGTTGGCATTTCTTAGTTTTGTGTTGGAGTTTTGTTTTGTATTGGTGTGATTGAAATGCTCTATTCTTGTTTGTTTGTTTTTTGAAATACTATGTGCGCTGTTTGAATGTTGCGTAAACGAGTGGTTAATTTTTACAGTGTGTTATTAGCATGGCTGTAAGGGCTGTAAAATGTTGGGTTTTCTTTGCATTGTTGAAGAGAAAAATAGAAGAAAAACGTCAAAATTTTGAATTATTACCTTTTACTTTGGTTGACGATGTGTCAGTCGGCGTAGCGTCTTACGTTGTCTTGGAATTCATGGCATTACTCTCGTCATCAAAGTATTTCTTAGAAATTATTAGCGTTCTGTAGAAACAATTTTTTGATACTCAGTTTGTGTGTGTTTATAAGTATGACAAAAAAAAGAAACTGGTTGATAAGTAAAAAATAGTTTATTGTTTGGTAATTTAAATAAGTTCATTCGTTGTTAAGTGTGCAGTGTTTTGACTGTTCTGTGACCTATTGGTTTTGCCCCGTTGCTATGTGTGTTCTGGTAATATCCTATTGTATCAGCATAGAGTTTTTCCCTATGTTTTTTGTGTTGTTTTATTTGAGTGTGCGGTATGCATGTTGGGCACGTATTGTTTTGTTTTTGTAGTAGTTGTGCACACATGTTTATTTCGGGACTGTATTGTTTGTGTGCGCGCCTGTGTATTTTACATTGCAGAAAATTTGCAGATTGGATTCGTAAATATAAATTGCTTTCGGTGTTTGATGTAATCAGGTGTTTTTGAATGTGTGTAATCGTAGTTAAGTATATTTAGTGGGAATCACAGTTTTGTTGAATATGTAGGAATGTGATATATATATATATATATATGTATATGTATGTATGTATGTGTGTGTGTATGTGTGTGTGTGTGTGTGTGTGTGGGAATGTGATGTGTATGTGTGTGTATGTGTGTGTGCGTGCGTGTGTGCGTGCGTGTGTGTGTAATAAATGCCTGGGGAGGTTCAAAACAGCGATTATATTCATTGCTTAGCTTGATGTTTTTTTGTTGGCTTGAATCAACGGTACAGTTTGTGACTGATAAGGGTGTGCAGTTTATGGTTGCAAAATACAATGCTCTGTCGATTTATATCGAACGTTTATCCTCCTGCTTTTTATACTGCGTGTGCAGAAAGTAATAGGTATTATTGTTATGTGATGCTCATTGTGCCCATGGGTTATTTGTATGCCAAGTTTATGGCAATAAAAGTTATTGATTTAGTTACGAATGCAGTTGGATATTTTAAAGAAGCCGAAGATGAAAGTGGGCTACGTATGGCATATGTTGTAACTGATGTAATGTGCATTGCGGGGTTGTTTTAGCGATAAAATGTTTTGTGTAATGCAACTTGCTAATTCTGGCTTGCATTTGAACGGTGATAGCAAATTTAGTGGGCATCCCATTAAATACATTGCGGGGTTGTTTTAGCGATAAAATGTTTTGTGTAATGCAGCTTGCTAATTCTGGCTTGCATTTGAATGGTGATAGCAAATTTAGTGGGCATCCCATTAAATGTTTTTACTTCTTTTGGGATCAGTAAATTATATATGTTTTAAGATGATGGAATTCCTAGCAATGCATTCGCATATAATTTTATAGTATATAATTTGATCAAGTTTAATATAAAACAATATTAGTGTGGATAAATATTAAATTCGGTAGGTGCATTGATTTGATGTGCGTTTTCGTATCAAAAACTCATTGTGAAACAGCTTGTGACTTGTATCAAAAACATTTTGCACAACTGCAATGCTATAAACCGAGATAATACATTGTGTGTGATTAACATTGTTTATATGCAGCCTCCAAACACTTACTGCTAGCAAGTAGTTGTAGCATGGTTAGATAGACTGTGCGCTGCTGTGCGTCAAGTCGTGGGTTGAGTCTCAGTTAAAACCAGACAATATTTCCGGGCAAAATATGTAGGGACGTAATTCTACAGTAACGGGTAGCAATGTAGGAGAGGGGTGTTAAAGTGAGAAGAGGACGAAGGTAAGGGCAGCAATAAAGGGAGGGGCAAGTAAGGGAGGTGAAAGAAGAGAAGAGAGGGGTGTGTTCAGTACTTTGAAAGAACTGATTTCCGAAACCTTTTTTGATCACTCCCCAAAAATCAATGATCCCTTTTTGAATTTGTGCGGCTCTTGCTTTCCTCGACGCGTGGTGCGATCGAATTGCATGGCAGTTAAACTCGAATCTTACCAACAAAAGCTTTCCATTAAAAATTTATAAATTCAAATATGCATCACTATTTATATTTTCTAAATAAGTTAAAGATTTATTTGTTGTGTTATTAAGAAGCCTGTTAGCACATCCTTCAAAGTGGGATTGTTTGGAACTTGATTATTGTATTTGTCTATCCAAAAAAAAAAATACAGGTTCTCATTTATGGTGTTTTGTTTTTTTTGTAAGAAATTTCACACAAAACAATGTAGGTCTTGCAGGAAAGCACTTAATTTGTGTCACTGATATGAAAGATCAGTGTCATCTGTATGTATACATCAATAAGTCTAATCAAAAACAACTCGTGCAATTACATTTCATTAAATCAAACTAGTGTATAATAGTATATGACATAGCTACGAAGTGAGTGTTACTTCCTATTATCTCATAACATATTGTACTCATTTTCATTTTAGTTGAGAGCTTTGGAGGACCACAAAAAATCACATCGAGGGCCACAGGCTACCAGTTTGACAACCCCGTTCTATGGCAGTGGTCTCAAACTGAAACTGCTTTGTGAGTCAAATATTTTAAAATAAAATTACAACGAAAGGAAAATATTTGTAATTACTTTCGTTTTTCAATATTGAAATAACATTATATAATTATGAGATTATAAAACAATTTTATTAATATTAAATTGTAATAATTTTCTGACTGTAACATGCATGTAAACAAACAGCTAAAGCATCTTCATGGGCTTTTACAAAATTGCTTTATGGCTGAATGTGGCCCATGGGCCACCAGTTTGAGACCACTGTTCTATGGTTTTCAAAAAAATATTTGATCCAGGTAAACATGTATAATATTAAGCTATGCATAATTATCATTGATGCATGTCATGCTATTCTTTTATATTTCTTTTCACTGATCCTTCCATAGCACAGTACTTCTATAGTTTTGTGTTCTATTCGTGTCTGGTTTACAACATTCTCTCTTCATACTATTTTCTCATTGGTTATAACAATATAGACAATCAGGCCATCCATTATATTTGTAAAGTTCTATGATAGTATCTATAAAAAAATAAATGGTAACTTTACACTAAATAGTTCATCTAACTAAAGTTGTATTTTCTTTATTTTTTATATTGTTATATTTTCTGATTTAATTTTGTACAGCACATGAAATATAACACATTTATATCTTTTGTTTCTCTCATGTTGCTGTTATCTAACTTTATCTCGTACACATCACACTTTTGTCTCTAGATATTCTACTTACTAAAAAATTGAAATAAACTATTTTACTATGAAAAAGATTGTTATTATCAGTATTATGCTCAATATCTCTTTTATGTTTCAGAATTGACTTTGTTACATTTACTTTCTTGTATTATGTTTATTATAATCATTGCTTTTCAGTTGCAGATCTTTATTCAGCATTTTAATGTATTATTTTTACATTATATCTTTTTTAGAATCATAGTTTCTTGTTTCCTTTGCATTCACTTCAATTCCATTGATTTCATATTGTGATACTGAAATATACAAAATTCTTATTTAAAGTTAAAAAAGCAAGCATATTTATTGTCATGGATCATTTAACTGCCTGAAGATAAAATACAGTACATATATTACATTTAAAGCAATAAACATATAATTGAATGACATCAAGAATATAGAGCCTTAGCCAGATTTATCTGTGTGAGGTCAATTCTGATTACTGGTGTCACTATTAAAAAAAAGCATGATGATGATAAACAGAGTCTAATTGCTGAAACTCTGAGAAGACAAAACTAGCAAAAATTTGTAAACTTTTATCTTTAACGAAAGTGGAAGAAGGATTACTCAGTGGTTCAATTTGTGAAGAATGAAGTTAAAATATAAAAGTAATATGAAGAAAAAAATCTTGCTAAAACATTGTGGAGGCCACTATGGAAAGAAAAAAGTATTTTTTAATCAACTCTTATGATATGCAAATATATGAATTCTGTTCCCATCCATAGGGAGGATTTAGTAAACTAAAAACACATTATGTATAGAAAAAATCATATATTGCAAGAAAAAGTAATGCACAGGAAAAATCAATGAAGAGGAGTGTATAACAGATATTAACTTATGATAGAACCAGTCCAACAGTCCAAATTTCCTGCATGGAGACTAAAAGAATAAATGCCTCTCCCCAGAATTGAACATCTCTCTTTCCTGTTCAAGAGATGTTCAAATTATAACTTTCTTTTTATTTTGTATATAGCTTATTTATTTCTAGAGCTAATAATATTAATTGTATTTATCTTTCCATTGTATTTTTATTTTCTTGCTATTTTAATAGATATGTTAATTTTGTTTATTATCTGGATCTCCAAGTAAATTCTCCTATCCTGATCCCTGTGTCTCATGATCCTTATTCAAAAATATGATAAAACTTCATATACATTTTTTTCAATCATATGTTGTGGGATCCTCCCAACAGGTATTCCCAGATTTATGCAAATAATTGTGATTAAAGGTATTTATGTAACTCAGATTTTGTGTAAATCTGAAAAATAATTTTTTAGCAAAAATTCTAATGCAAAAAACTTCTGAAGCTAACAGGACTACTGTGATTGCACTTATACAATGTTATGGTACTATACTGTTCCCTGCTTAAAAAGGAGACAATGCCAAA
Source organism: Olivierus martensii (assembly GCA_000484575.1). Classification (NCBI taxonomy): domain Eukaryota; kingdom Metazoa; phylum Arthropoda; class Arachnida; order Scorpiones; family Buthidae; genus Olivierus; species Olivierus martensii. Next base: position 50,324 of record AYEL01046530.1, read on the forward strand.
TTGAATGATACTGTATCAACAACACAATACTTAGGAATGACAAAATATAAATATGTGAGGTCCCGGCAGACCTCACTGTTTATCTATAATGTTCGTTATAATATAAATATACAAGTTAATGTAAAATGATCAATTTCAAGATTCGAGCGATCATAATTTAAACCAAAATTTAATTAAAATTCAATAATTTTATAATTATTTCGCCACATTTGGCAATATTTTATGAGGGGAAATAGAGTCAGAAAGTTAGTCCTAACAAAGGATGTAAAAATAGATAAAAATCTCTCTTTTTCGTGTAAGTTCCTGCTTACCAATTAATCACCAATTATTCACCAAATATAAAAGGGAGTAGCATCGTTAGTAACAAAAAGAGAGACGGAAAAGGAGACGGAAAAAGAAGTTGAAGAAAGTTCCTGATTCTGGACGGACGACGGGCCTGACCCGCAGGGGTCAGTGCCGGGTCCCGTCGGATCCGCCCCGCCCGGGGGACCGACGAAGGAACCGAACACTAATTAATAATCTGGACATTGAGATAAGGTACTGTTGCTACATCCTGGACACGACTTCTCCCTCCATCCCGACTACGGAAGTCGTACCCTTAAATTACGATGGTTCTGTCATCTGCCTCTCACTGCGACTTCGTTCTACGTCCGACGACAGATAGAAGAAGCAATTTACCAAAGATTCCACCAAAGACTCTATTTCCTCAGGTAACTTTAGGTATCATACCTACGCGTTCCGTTAGGTCCATTTTGGTTGGCCGTAGATCATTCGATTCTCGTTATATCATTCTAACCTTCCAGTCGATATTCTTGTAATTATCTTCATTTATTGTAAATCTAGTTTATGTTATTCTAATAGATAAAATAAACGTTTTATTTTTATTTATACACAAGAGCTGGTCTCTCTTATTCCGAACCTGGAGCTCCGTGCCTCTTACTCACGCGATAGTTACAAAATTTCGGTCTTTCTGACATTCTGACAAATTGGAATAACGCGACATTCCGACAAATTCGGCAATATTTAGTGCTGGAGATCACTTTAAACTCTACCCTGGTGTCAGGAACTGACCGCTGACGTTCGATTCAAATATCGACGACAGCGACACCTTGCGGATCCTCACAAATAAATCAAGTAAACATGACCTTTTAAATGCTGTAAACCAACATGTCATGATTTACTTACAAATGCAATAAATGTTTATGCTCTATATCTCAAAAAAAAAAAAAAAATTTAGCAAACTTTTTAGAGAAGTTCAAATTTATGGAGGTAGATATATGTAAGTTGGGAAATACCTGTACAGTTATGCATGACTTGAGAATTGTATAGATCAGGGATGCACAGACTGTGGCTTGCATGCAGCCCTCTATTGATTTATTAGTGGCCTGCCTTGTTATGTGTTATTTTAACAAGTCAATCAATGGAATATTATTTGTAATTTTGAACAATGCATTTTCAATAATATTTTCTATTGTGAAATTATTTTTACAGTTGTTCGATAATAATGTTTTTAAACTATAAAAAAATAAGAGTTATATTTGTAATAAACATTTTTTTACTTTTACTGTATTTGTATGTGTGAAATAGGTAATTTAAAAAATTGTGCATATGCACAAGGTACCACTGCTGCTTAACTAATGAAAATTTAGAATCAATCTTGTGTTTGACTATTGTACATATGCACAAGTTAGACTGCCACTAAACTAATGAAAATCATGGATCAATGATGAAAATTTAGAATCAATCTTGTGCTTAGAATTACAAATGTTGAATCTAACATAAAAAAAATTGTTAAAAATCAATGCAATACCACACATCCAATTAAAAATGGTTTATTTTTCATTACGTTGCTTTATAAATGATATTTTTAACTTTCGTGGTTTTTTGGAGCCTTCCTATAAGCCACAATGAAACTATGCAGCCCTTGGTCTTAACAAGTCTGTGCATACCCAGTATACATAAACTGTAGGAATAGATAATAATTTAAATAATAGTTTTATATAGAATATATGCTAAATTTGGTTATAATTAGAAAATAATATGGATAATAAAAGAGTTTTGAATATATATCAGATCATCCCAAATGTAATGCCGTTCTTTATATTGTACAGGTATGCCTCGATTAGTGCGAATAATAGGTTCCACGAATTTCTCGCACTATTCGAAGTATTAACTATATATAAAATATGGAACTGTTCTTGTTGTGAGATTCCGGCCATTAGCTAACTTCATAATGAATAACCACAATAAACTTAACACTAACTGTTTAAGAAATAAAAGATTCTGGCCATTACCAAACCTCACGACGAATAACCACAATACTTAAGAAATATTTATTTTCATATTTTATATCGTTGTTCATCATCTAAA
>AYEL01046539.1:0-26325 GCA_000484575.1 Olivierus martensii
GAGAGCTAAAATGCTGCGATGTTTCCTTTAAATATTTTTTATAAATTAATTTATGCCATTTTTTAAGCTAATTTTTTCTAAATTTCCTTTTGACAGGATAAATAAATTATTAATAATAAAATAAACACGATGAATTACTTTTATATATTTTTAATTACGGATAAATAAAGATTTCACTATTCGTACGAATAACCATGAAAGTCACTGTATATACTGTATATATACGTCTCAATTATATTCAATTTTGCATTCATTTTATCTGTATTATATATAATTTTAATTTTCTGATATGCGATTTTATTCTTCTTGTATTGGTTTATTGATAAATAAATGAAATGAAATGCATTAAATCAGATACCTTTGTAATATTATTTTTTACATAAAATTAATTTTTATTAAACTGTGCACTAATTAATAGAAGTTTTGTACGGTATTCGAAAGAAATTGCTTTTATATATTTAAAAAATGTCCTTTGTTACGATTTAATAGCAAGTTACATATGTATTGTGAAGAGAAAAATATTAAGAAATATAAGGAGTTAACATATTGTCCGCCCGCAAAAGCCGCGCATAGCTAAGGTGGATGAGTCCAAACGCAAAAGGGAGAGTCACAGTCGGTAAATGACGAGTGGGAATGGTTTCGGTTTCGATTTACTGAATTAATATTATATTAAGTTCTGTTAAATATATTATTTCCAACCTCGAAACTAATCATTTAGCATTCTACATTACAATAAACTTCCATTCAACTTCAGTTATCTTATGTTTGAAAGCATCCATATGCGAAGCTGTCATCCCTATTTTGTCATTGGACTCGTTCACTTAGCGCACGCGTACTTGCGTCGATAGTCGCGGCTAAGCTGGACAGACAGCATCTATTTCGTTTAAACAATATATTTGCTTGTTGTTACTACGTCTTAGAAGATATACCTTTTTAGTATCGTAATTTGTTTAAAAAAATAAACTCAATTTTAAAAATGATTCAGGAGAAAACACATTGTAAATTTAAACAGAGCTTAATCGTATTATAACCGTAAAAACAAAATAATGGTGGATTTCCGGTAAATAACATCGCCATATAAATTAACTTTTATTATTTTCTATCTAAATATTTATTTTTACTATTGATGTTTTCTTATATTGGAGTCATTTAGATATTTTAATAATTACAAAACACGATATTATTTATAATTTACGTTCGAGAAATCGCAACAAGATCAGTGCTGAAAATAAATTTTCTTCTTTCATTTTCAGTAAATAAAATATTTGAATATATGTCTGTATACAACTTTCTTATTTTTAAATATTAAATTTATATTTAATAATTCCGCATAATATTTTGTATAATATTCGGATTATCTGGATATTCTGTTATCTAGGGGTAAATCAATATCTTTACTATCTCTATTAATTGCGAGTCAAATGTAAAAAATGGTAGAAAGTATAAACAATTAATTGATAAAAAATTATTGTTACTCAATAGTTGTATACGAAATGAAACTATACTTTATAGCATCGGAAGGCAGTATTGAATCTATGGAAGTGGCGTATTACTAACTTTTCTGATGGTATTAATGCGCACGGAACAGTCGATTTCAATGTAAAAGGTAATAGCATCAGTTAGAACGAAGTTTATTTTTCTGTAATTGTTTCTCTGGATTTACAGTTTTCAATTTAGTATAATCATTCAATTCAATTTACAGTTTGACGACTAATCATGCAGCCTTTCGAGAATGACTTAAAATTACAACTCTCCGCCATTTTACCACTGTTAGAATTGATTGATATGCGCAGATTATCACTGCGCATCTGATCATCGTATATGTTATAGACACGCAGATAATTTACTAAATGTTAAAATCATGTTGATATCGCAATTTTATTCGAAACTTATAGCTTATTTGTGAAAATTGTCATTATTTTATTGCAATTTACTGTAAGATTGCGAATAATTTAGTGGACTATATGATCGGCAAGAGATAAGTGTACCCTTTCCTCCGCAATCAAATTATTTATACCTGAATTGGTGGTGACTCTGAATATGAAAAATAGTTTTACTAAATTAGTCTAATAATCTGAACATATCTATATTGTAGATTCGAATATGATGCGAACCTACAATACAGACGTGGACAAATGAGAAAAAATACATAATTCAAATTGCAGGAATTTACTCATTAAATTTTTATAAATATACGCGTAATTTTCGAAGTTCCGTAATTACTCGTTTCAGAAAATAGATATATATAATAGCCAATCTCATATCAATTTATGCGAAGTATATAATTTGATGCCACCGTGATTTTTCTAATTTGATATACGTGTTCCTTATTTATAACCTAAGAATTTTCGTCGAAATGCAAGAAATAATCATGATAAAATCAAAAGGAAATACTCCGAACTTTTACAGGAAATATTATGGACGTCATTAAGCAAAAACCGGTACTGTACAATAATATAAAAACATTTATATTTATTGTTTAAATATTAAAAATTTATTTATGCAACCTGTATTTAATATATGCATTACACTTTATTAGAAAAGTGTTTTCTATATCAGGACAGAAAGAAAAAGATCATTACTGTACTCTATAAGCACGAAATACCGTATATATATTATATGAAAACGTCATTGTCTTAAAGAAAGTTAAAGAATTTATGAATAAAAACATTCCAAACACGTTTAAAATAAAGTAATTGCATTATAAATATTTCAGAATGCATCATATAACAATAATAACAAACTTTTCTTTGTTTATTATGGTAATAATATTGATAATTATATATTTCAACTATAGTAATTAGATTGAAAATTTTTCCTATATGTGGAAATTCAGAGATCGCTTGAAAACGAGTTTAAATTGATATTTTTAAACTTAGAAATTTTCAATAATCAATTGAATTGGATGTGAGGAAACGATTCAGTTTTTCACCGAGAGATGGTTCAATATCCGGGACCAACTCCATGGATAATTTATGCAAGGAGTCCGGCCTCAGTCTTTGATCTCCGTTCAATATACAGTTTGATCGATCCCATTCATGTTTGAGAAATAGATATATTGGAAATATATATGTACATAGACACATTTTTTATTTATTTTTTAATGTATACATATTAAAAATAAAAATTGGGTTTTCAGTTAAGCCCCATATCATTCTTTGAATATATTATACAGTATCTGACTGCAATCACTTTTAGAGACCATCTGAACATGCTCAAAATCCACAATAAGGTCAACTAGAAAGCTGAAAGTGGGAACAACGGATCAGCTACTGGTTCAAACCGATCCTTAAATATTGGAGTAATAACTCCAATTTTTAAGGATCGGATACTGAAAATATAAATACTCAGTATTATCCTCTAAAATCGGAAGAGAATTTAGACCATGTTCAATTCTGTTTCCAAATATAAAAAATTCATATACATCTTCAACAAAAAAAAAACAATAAGTTGAGATATTTATAAGAAGAAATGGTCATTTCAGATTATAAAGAATCTAAACGTCTTCGAAACACAGATTTTATCGAAATATCATTGTAACTTGTTAACACTTGAAACGTTTGAAATTAAATTGATATTTTAGATTTCGTAGTAGATAACGAAGTAAAATCACAACTATTCAAAATTTTTAAATCAAATATTTAGAACAGAAAATATTCTAAACCGTTTATATTCACTAGATACGGAATCATCATTAGTATTTAGGTAGAGATAAGAAAATTCAAATGGAGAGACTAATTGGAAATGACGTAAGCGTTCCGTCACGCATTTTCGTCAGCACTGCAAGATATGATTTCACACAAATATTAAAAAATATATATTTTAAATATTAAAAATAGCCAGCAGTTCATGTATAGCAAATGTTAAGACGGAAATAATTAGATTAACTTACAATTGTTTTAATATACCATGAATAAAAGGAGTTTCATGTAAAGGTTATAATAACCTTTACATGAAACCTATTAACCTTCATATATGGAATAATAGATGAAGAAACTGAAACTTCGAAAAATTTAGAGAATATAAATTTAGAAAAGAATAAGAAATTCTAAAAACAATAATCAAGCTCATATATTCCATTTCATCATCAAATTGTAGCAATTAAACAGTGAAGTAGTTTTTATATCAAAATTTACTGATAAATAAATCCGATTTGAAAAAGCCATATTTTCCTTAATTTCAAAATTCATTCGAATGGGAATATTTCCTTATATCATTAATTTATCAGATTTTGCTCTTTTGCCAATACATATGACAATTCTTCTATCTATATTACTGATTACAATGGAATTTTATATAACTGTTCCATTTCGAAATCATTAAGTATACAATAGAATTCTGAATTTTCCTTTTACATAATTACACAACTAGAAACCTTCACTAAAAAATTTAAACTGTAGGAAATTCTTAAAAAAATGAATTCTAAGAAATTTTCTTGTAAAAAGATCAAGAAATAACGATTGTACTATATCAAATGCATTTCGATAGAATGCATTTCCCTGAAATGTTCAAATCAAGCTGGCTGATATTTCTTTTCCTTTTAATAACAAGAATAGATTTTCATTTCAGCTATGAAAATTTCGAAGAAAATAGTAAAAAATTTCAAAGTGAATTAGATGAAACATTACAGATATTGGAAAATTTCGAGCAAACACTGAAAAAAGTATTTAAATATGGTATCCGACTTTCATTGCCTTACTTCATGAGAATTGCTGAAGAAAGAAATATATCTTCTAGCTGTATGAAGGATGGATTACGATTTATGAGAGATTTAATTCAACTGAAAGATTGGGCCTTAAAGAGTAAGAATTTTCAGTATTATCTTATGGAAACGAAATTGGCAAGTATTTAGGTTAAGTTAGTTGAGTTAAGCTGCCTAATCTCACGAGGGATATTCTATATCTAGCGGCGGCCACTTATAGAGCCCATTACAGGCTGGGCAATACCCATGATGGGATCAACTGGATGATTGAAGGATGGGGTTCAATGGGCCGGGCCTGGACCCCTCGTGAAAAACTGGGGGTGTGGGACCCGGATTTGAACTCAGTCTTCTAGGGTGGTAAGCCACAGCTTTACCACGCGGCTCATTTACTATAGGTTAATTTCATTGGTAATTTCATTACAATTTAATTCACAGAAATATATAAAAATAGGAAAATTATCTTTGTAATTTCGCTCATTAACTAATTTCAAATCGGACAATTTGATTCATTAAAAACTTCGCATTTTAATAGATATTCACTGATATTGCTTGAAGTTATATCACATTCCAACTAAATTAAATATGAGATATAGATTTCATTTATTTCTCAAAAGAATATGAGTTAATTTACATATTGTTCATGAACTACTTATAATTTAAATTATTTACATAGCAAATAGAAAAACATAAATGCACAATCTTATCATTATTTAGTAATTTCAATACATATAATTGTTTCTTTGATCAATAAATTTGCACACACAACTTCTATTTTCTTCAAAACATTAACGCAATACTGAATTTTTTACTATTATGAATAATGAACTTCCAAGAAAGCTACTACTAATCTGTTTAAGATTCGGCTCTATTGTTAAGAATTTTTGTTTATATAGTAAACACTCAAGTAACTTCGTGAAAAAAGATATATTTTTATGACATTATAAATTATAGGTCCTAATTTATCATTTACTTTTAAAAAATGACCGAAATTAACAATAATATTAATGTTTGTTTAAACTATTAAGGGAATTCCCAATAGAAGAGAGGGATTTCACTATTGATAAATATGATGGAAATTGTTGTTATATATTTTTTTTTACAAAATACACACTAATTAGTAAGAATAGTTTCCAGAAACCCAATTTATTGTTCGCAATTAATTGATTTGATGACTTCAAGCCTTACAGTAGATTAAAAATCAATTTCATAAAATTGGAAGTATTTTTTTTTGTCAACAAATGACGCCAGACTCCATTCTTGTAGAATACTATGTGGCGGGGCGAAACAAGCCCTTCCACAGGCTACCCATCTCTGTGGAGAAGTCAGCCGAATGGTGTGGGACGGGGATCGATGGGCCGGGCCGGATCCCATAATAAATATTTTCAAAGGCTGGGACCCGAGACTTGAACCCGGGTCCTCCAGAGTGGAAAGCCGAAGCGTTTCCACTCGGCCAATCCGGCCGACAAATTGGAAGTATTTATACAGGGTGATTCAAGAAGATTGTGCCAAAATTTACTGACTTGTAGAGGATTAAAGAGTCGAAGCGAGAGAAAATAGTAATGGTAGAATATCTGGTTCCAGGAGTTCTCACATGCGCAGAAACATGGACTTCTCACACTTATTCCATTTTAGTATACTGAATATGATTATGTTTAATTTAAATAATAGATGGCTAATTTAATAAACAGTCTGTTTTCGATGATCTAAATTTTTAGGATAGTTTTTAAGAAGTTAAAATTTATAGATGATTTTAAAAATAGTTTTTGACTGAATCGGAAATGACTTCATAAATCTTTCACGCGTTATACCTTTTAAACGGAGAAAAACGCGACTAGACTTCTTACTCAGAATTTTATCCTCTACAAGTCTGTAAATTTTGGCATAATATTTTTAAATCACCCTGTATATAGTAGATTCAGAAAGTTCTCTGAGTTGGATTTGAAAATTTTCAATACAGAAAAACTTATAAAAATCTATATTGTATTTAATTCGGATATTATTCAGATCTTGGCATTCAACAAGAAGATGGAAATAGTTTAACGGTGCCAGAAGACAAAAGGGGCAGTTTTGGTCTAATATAAAGATTAAAAGCTATGATTGAACGAAATAGGCGAAAATTTTTAACTTGTGCTCTAACTGTTAACCTTAATTTATTTCGATCAAATGAATTCCATGGCTTAGTATTGTTTCCAAGAGGATTTTCTATAAAATTTTAGATTTAAATTATTTATTACTTTGCTATAGGTATCAATTCCTATAGGTCTATATCAATCATCAGCTCAATATAGGTGAGAGAACAATTTCTTAGAAATTCTCGATTGATTTTATTTAATTCTGTAACAAATGAATCCTGAATATTCTAAAAAAAACCTTTATATTTTCTTAAGATTGGTAATAATAATAATAATAATCTGATACTGAGAAATTTGCAAAAAATTGTTTATCAGTTTCGCTTCTCAGAGACTATTAATGATGATTCTGTTCATTTCGACTTTTTCATTTAAGGATTAATATTTATTATTGAATTACACTATTTATACTACATAATAATAATAACTAGCCTGTGTGACCAACGTAACAAGGAATATCTGGTATGTAGCATTCGAAAAAATATGACTTTATTGCATCTTAGTGATCTCTTATATTAGTCTATTTATGATAACATTCATAGCCATGTAATATTGACTGTAAACATCGTTTAATAATTTGCGATGTAACTGATTGATAAATCCCGATGGCATTATATCAGCAGAAGTTTGGGATCCTGTGACGAAAGAGGCTATTATCGCCGTATCAATATAATGCAACGTATGCTGAAAGCAAAAATATTATGTATTTAAATTATATAAGGCTTTCTATATTATTTTATCGTTTTATAACAGAGATAATATATTAATTATTTTATTGGGTAAACCCCAGTAAAATAAGTAATTTATTATATCTAGTTTAATTACCCTGGCATGTTGGTGAGGAATATTTGTTCATCAGAATAGCTCTCTTTTCGATTGAGTGTTTTTCTCTCATTATTTGGTTTACTTAGAGTAAATAATTTTTCAATAGAATATTCGTCTTTCAGCAGGAGTTTTATTCTTCACGATTGCTTTTATGATGAATATGTTTCAAACTGAAAATTCGTCTTTATGGAGTTTCATTCTCTTAAACTGCAGAGTGCACTTTGTATTGTTGAAAACATAAATAAAACGAACCCACGAGATGAATATTTCCCCTTTCCATGATAGCAAAAGACACTTGAATAATAATCAAAACAGTATTAAAAAATATGTGTTGTGTAAGGCACAAAAGTGCCGAGTCAAAATAAAGTATGTTTACTCTATCTCTCAATAATAAAGATATTAATAAATTATTAAATAAATAATTTAATAACTTTTAATATTACAGTTAATTTTTGTCAGTGCTTATTGGGCAGCATTCAAAGCTATTCTGGGCAACCATATTCTGATTTAGACCAATAGATTTAAATTGATTCTCTTCAAAGGACTGTTTTAGATATCTTTGGTTAATTTTGGACAGCATATAGAAATTAATAACTTAGGAGAAAAAGAAAAACTATTTATATGAGGCAAACAAACTGAAGTGATGATTATGTTAACTACTGCATATATATTTTAATTATCTTAAAATGATACACGTCAATCATATTCAAAATTATAAAATCATATATAAATGATATCAGTTTTTATAAATTTGAGCTGAAATTTTTAGTGAAAAATTCTGTTTTACTGAATTCCGAAATAATTTAAAATGATTTTTCAAACATTTCATGAAAAATAGTGATAATCGTGTTTTCGAATATCTTTTATATGCTTCGGGATTATAATAAAGGCTATATGTGCCGTAATAACGTGCTTAAAGGGCCCCTAGATTGAGATTGCTAATTTAGACAGTTAATAGGATTTAATTAATGAAGATGTTCTCCAGAATTGTTGATAGTTTAAATTCTCATCATACTTATATATAGGCGCATGATGTTTTGAAATGTTTTCTTATAGTAAGTAAATCAACTCATAGTAAATCTAGAAAATAAAGTTAATTTTAAATAAGTTTAACAAAACAAAATATTTTTGGTTAATAAAGTAGCTAAAATTTAAAATAAAGAAATATCAGTTGTAAAAATGTACTTAAAATTAATCATAACAAAATAAAAAATTCTATTAATAATGAATTTTATATAAAAATTATTCATATGAAAAACAATCACAACAGAATGAAACTTCGGAAAGATGAATCTTTTATTGAAACATATTCGTCTTAAAACCAATCATGGAGAATGAAATTTCCTCTGAATGACGAATATTCTATGGAGAAATTCTGAGGTCCATTGGAAAAATAAGGTGAAATGAAACATTTCGATTTTGAGAAACACAGTTTAAACATATTCCCGCTTTGGTTTTCTATTTCTCTTTTTAAATAGGATAAAATGTGCGAAAGATATTTTTAAGTCGAGATTATAGTACAAAAAATATTAGCAAAAATAACATATGTTATAAAGAATTTTGTAAGTTTGTTTTTAATATAATTATGAACTTATCTTGTTTATCTATGAACAACTATTTTAAGTCAGTTTTGGTAATATATGAGAAATACTTAAATATAATTAATAGGAAAATGCTGTGAAAAAATTATTTTATTAATGAGAAGTAGTACAAAATTAATATATTCAGGACTAGAAATAAACACATACTGGACTAGAAAAAAATTGGAATAACTAGGAAGGCTTACGTGGCTATAATAGAAAAACTGATTCTTACTTATTCATTAAAATAACTAGTTTCCAAATCAGAGCAATCACTTTCTGATTCACTTTCTGGATTCTAACTAATAACATTTTCAGATCCTATGCCAAGCACTTTATTATAGAAGGATAAGTGCTTTCCCTTGATATAGAAGCCGTTTAACATCAGCGATTTTCTTTGGTAAGATTCTACTGATTTTGTAATCTGCATATAAACGAATGGAAATAATAGCTCGAAGATCGGAAAATAATAGCAAAATAACGAAGGAAAACGAAAAAGTGTCGCCACAAAATCTGAAAATGATTAGCTTCATACCGACATAACTGCAAAGTAGGGTGAGTTCATAGAATGCTCCGAGAAGTCTCCGCTAAAGAAGCTAAAGAATGAAGTTACGACTCGTGGAATCGCGAAACATTGTGATTTGAATTACAGCTGTTCAACAAATCACGATGTCTCGCGATCTCCACGGGTTGTAACGTCATTCTTTAGCTTCTTTAGTGGAGACTTCTCGAGGATTTTATGAACTTACTTCTAATAGTCTCATAGACCGCCTCTATCGATTGAATCAGGAAAGTGACACATATAGTTGCTTATTTAGCTGTTGCTTTCAAAAGCATCTTCCATATGAAAATAAATCATGCAAAAACAAGAAAAATACATTCATCTTGCTTTTAAGCTCATTTTCAGCTACGTAAATCAATTACATTCTTTTTCCAACAGACCAATCAATTATTCGTTTTAAAACAAATCATGAAAGAAAAACACTCATGTAAGAAGACGAATATTTTGTTAAACAACTATTTCTCATTTATACGCGCCAGCACCGAATAATTTAACCAGTTAATCTATATTTCTATGTGGACATAATCAGTCTAATGTAAAAAATTTTGCTAATTAATTTAGCCTATATTGAAATTAAGAAAATTCACCTATGTCTCTTAATATCACTTTTTCCTTTATTATGCATAGTTTAAACCTATACTATATTTGATTTAACGAAGATTTGTTATTTCCCTACTGTAATTTGATATATGAAATATTCTCGCAATATAATATAACTATTATATATAAACATTATAATAAATACTCGTACTTAAGTGTTAATTATTAAGATAGATAAACAAGGAATACAATAAATATATATTTTAAAACCTTTAGTGAAGATTGCTAAAGGACCCAGAAATATAAACATAAAGTTTATCGTATAGGAATAATTTTTGTCTATTATTTGTATGAGCACGTATGTTACGCTGTAACTAGAGTTAGTGCACTCCAAAATCACAAAAAATAATGGTTTCAAATGAGAATATATAGCAGGGTGGTCGAGCTTCAAACCTACCAGCCATATAAGAGAATCTCAGATATTTGAGAGCCGCAATCAATTTCTATCTGGGTCAATGAGAGCCGAATCAGTTTTTTTCGATAATCTTAACAATGGTTTCAAAAATTGCTTATTATATATTTCGCATGCATTTATTTCGTATATTGTGCATACTACTTTTTACAACAAATAAATAAATTCCAAATATATTATTTTTAAATTAATTAGGTATTTCCTCCATTTAACTATTGGATTTCATGATTTGGAGCCACGCTGAAAATACCAAAAAACCACAATTTGCCATTGTGGATACATAGCATTCATCCATAAAAATGTTGAATTCCATTAAAATTTCCATATAAATCTTATAGCGGAATTTGAATATATGAAACTATAAAAATGTTTAAAGCTATTATTTTTTATAACATTTCATTACGTTTGACAATCAAAGCTAATACATTTTTATGTTTAGCATAAATTATTGCATTTAATTTCAGTGTTGGATTCGTTTGGAAAACCATCAGCAGGCATTCTGAGTGGAACACTGTGGATTCAAGGTGATTACGATCAATGCATAAATATAGGAAATGTTTATAATGAAATATCTTCAAAACATTTAAAGGGCATTGTGAAGGGTAAATATTGCGCAGTTACAGTGAAAATACCTTCGTTTAAAACAGAAATAATTGACGTAATATCTACGCAATACAATAATGCAATCATACAATTAATAAAAAAATTGAGTGTAAGTATTTTTTATTACGTTAATATATTTGTAATTATTATTGTTTCTAAGCATTGAATGCATACTGATTACAAATATTTTTTCGTTAAATAATGATTTCAGTTACTCAAAAATAAATAGCTAACATTAAATTCAATTATTTATTTCAGGAACCATTTTATCTCCAACAATTAATAGAACTGGCAAACAGCTGGCTACTTCAGAGACAACGACAATTGCGTTTTGACGTTTGTATTCCAAATTCATGTAACGAAGACGATTTAGAAATTATCATAAAACAATGTATTTATTCATTTAGATTGTTACATTGTTGTAGAATATATTTTAATCTTATTTATTTTTATTTATTTATTTATTGCTTTTAATACCATAATTACCATAATGATTTCTTTATAAGATTTTTCAATTCGCATCTGTTGCGTTTTTTCAGAGATTTGGGTAAAATTGCTTAGAATTGCATATCTATTTTAATGAATTCTGTTCAATTGTACTTATTTCTTACCAAAACTCATCAATCTGTGCGGAAAGAATATTAAGAGTCATTAATGCGTAACAGCTTCCATACTAAGAACCTATATTTTCTGGAAGCTAAAGTTACGAAAGTTTATCAAAAAATTTAGTAAAATTTTTTGATAAACTTTTTCGGATTCAAAATGATGGTTTAAATATGGTTCTCAGTAAGTCAGTGATGTTTTAATTTTACCTGATTTTGTTCTATTGTTAACCTAAATGTCCATATTGCAAAGTCTACAGTTTTCCATCAGAGGATTGATATCGAATGATTTTCTCATCCTTGGAAAATATTTTGTAATATGAGCCCAGGTTTTTATAGCCATCATCAATAGTCTGATATTAATGGCTGGATTCGACAATTTAGTAATCAATAGATTGAGATGTTGCATCATTTGTTGATAAAAAGTATGCAATGACCAAATTAAAATAAATATTTGCGAATTTTAATAGTTAAAGAAGATATGTTTCATATCTATCTGTCATTGACAGGTATATTTACTAGTGCAGTATTAAAATGATAGCAGAACAAAACTATGTTATAGTGTGTATAATAGATGACATTACAGTAACAAGTTAAGATATCACGTATCATTCCTTTCTGATTGTTTTATCACGGGATCTAAATGTCTTACGAAGAAAGCATTGCAGAATATATATATATGGATATATCTTATGGTTTCGATTCATACATGTCTATTAATTCCTAATCTATGAGTAAATGCTCAGAATTACATTTCTGCTGGATTTTATCCATCGCCTTTTTAACAGATTGAGAATAAAGTAATTTTTTTCGGAAATTAAAGGTTGGAGGTTTATACATTACAATTTCCCCTCCTTGTTTCACTTTTCCCTTACTGAGTTATTAAATAACACAAATCAACTTTATTTGTTGTGATCTCTCAATTTACAGATAAGTAAATATATTCTGTGCAGACAATAAATTAGTTAATACAATACAAATACAAAATGAATATTGCCCATTTCCCGAAACGAAATTTAATAATTGATTTTCAGTTTCATCTCTCATACGTTTATGGCTGTATTAAAAAAATTATTGCCTTAAAATATTATATTTATCATATATTGTAAAAATACTTGTTAATATTATATTTTATCAAAATTACAATATTATTTGATAAGAAGGCTATTTCTGTATTAATAATATCAAT
Source organism: Olivierus martensii (assembly GCA_000484575.1). Taxonomy (NCBI): domain Eukaryota; kingdom Metazoa; phylum Arthropoda; class Arachnida; order Scorpiones; family Buthidae; genus Olivierus; species Olivierus martensii. Next base: position 13,205 of record AYEL01046539.1, read on the forward strand.
ATTCTATACTTATAAAAATAGTATTGAAATATTATTTATATATATTATAACTGGTAGTACTATTAAATAATAAACCTTTTCTTATATAAATATTACCTATTACTGATATGAGATAAATCAAAATAGTAACATTTTTATGGAGTTGAACATGGAAAAAATCTGTAAATATTCTAAAATATTATTGAATTGGAATTGTTTCACTACTACAAAATAATAAAACTTAAAAAAATTATATGTTCTTTGTTAGAAAAGAAAGTGAATGAATAAAGAAATGGAAAGATTCTACCTATAATATACATCTGATATATAATGTACATGTAAAATAAATAAATGTAAGACCATTTTATTTAATTTTTACCACCAGTTCAGTTTATTCCTTTAACTTTTACATATCCTGTAGATTTAACTATGTTATTTTTTGTATTGATATAAATATTAGATACATAGTAAAAATTTTGATTACTAGTGCCTTCAATAATATTTATTTCTGTTCAAATCGAACAAGCAGTTCCAGAAAGAACTAAAATCTCTTATTTTTGAAGAGTTTTTTTTTTGGATTAATAAATGAGGAATTGAAATATATATCAAGAAAATCATCTTCAATGGCATAATGTATATATTAACTGTTATAAAAATCTATTTAGTAGTTCTGTGATCTTATTGTCAATATTGAATTAATATAGTTATTATTATTACTATTATGATATAGTGGCTGACATATTGTTGCCTGGATAATAAATACAATTATTTTATATAAATAATAACATATTAATTTCTAAATATCTATTAAATTCTAAAAGCTGTAAGAGCAAATTCATGTAAGATATACTGTATATATATTACATAAATTTGATATTTTTAATTAATATTATTGAGAATAGATGGGGCTAAGATTTACCTTGCTTTACTAACTTTTAACGTAGTCTATTGTGATAATAATAAATAAACTTTTGATTAAAGTCAAATCCGATCCAGTAGAATTAAATTATCCTACAGGATTAAAGGTTGCAACGTCAAGGTGGCCTTTAAGGAAATAAACTACCAAAATTTCATGAAAATTTACTAATTAATTTAAAACTTTTGTATGGGGAATACAAAGAAAAAAACACAGTCAGACATGGTGATGAACATTTAAGCCTGCTCTTCTGAATGTAGGCAGAAAATTTGAAATTTAGAAATAAACATAATCTGTTTTATTGAATATAAAAATTTCATTAAATAATACAATAAACAATCTACTAAATAAGGAATGGATTTGTTGATATGGGTCGTTAATTGTTCATTTTAGATGAATTAAACAAGAATATCTTTAATTTCGATAAATTTAACTCTCTAAAATGAACTTAATATTGCAAACATATTAGCATCATAGGAATTTAATTTAAAATATCCAAGATGATTCTTTAAGTATTAGAGAATACTTAGCAATCTTAGTAAAATATTACCCCAATAGTTTTTTTAATTTTATCTTTTATTCTTTTTCAGTATTTCACTCCAAAATGTCAACTAAAGTGGATTTCTGCAGAACAAAGGAAACGAAAATAATATATTCAACTACTCAAATAGTTAGCTTGTAGGTCTTTAAATTTTTAAAATATTTAGAATTTTGTTATACAGATAGGCCTTGATTAGTGCGAATACTTGGTTCCACGAATTTCTCGCATTATTCGAAGTATTAACTCTATGTAAAATATGGTAATTGGGCGGAGTTTTGTTAGTAAGACTGGTCTATGCTTTCAACTCGCATTAATCGAATATTTGCTCGCACTAACTGAAAAACGGTATAAAGTCGCACTAATCGAAATCGCATTATTGGAACTCGCACTAATCGAGGCCTTGCACTAATTGAATATTGCATTATTCGAACTCGCACTAATTGAGGCCTACCGCATTAATCAAATATTTGCTCGCACTAACTGAAAAATGGTATCAATTTTATAAGTCGCGAATATTTGCTCACACTAACTGAAAAACAGTATCATTTTTGTAAGTCGCACTAATCAAATAAAACTCACACTAATCGAGGCCTACCTATAGTTGCTTGACAAATTTAATAAATATGTGTATTATTCAAACTCGCACTAATCAAGGCCTACCTGTATATCAGATTTGAATTCGCACTAATCGAGGCCTACCTGTACATAAGATCGGAAGAGCGTCGTGTACACTAATTGAATATCGCACTAATTGAGGCCTCCCTGTATAAGAATTTTCTGAAAAACGATGTCAATTTTATAAGTCGCACTAATCGAAATCGCATTATTCGAACTCGCAAATTTTTATAAGTCGCACTAATCGAATATCGCATTATTCGAACTCGCATTTTATAAGTCGCACTAATCAAAATCGCATTATTCGAACTCGCACTAATTTTGTAAGTCGCACTAATCAAATATGGTATCAATTTTATAAGTCGTACTAATCGAAATCGCATTATTCGAACTCGCACTAAACGATGCCTACCTGTATATTTATTTCTATACCAAATATAATCATATTATTTAATTTTAGCCTATGCTGAAATGATGAACCTCATACATTATGCCTACCTGTATATTTATTTCTATCCCAAATATAATCATATTATTTAATTTTAGCCTATGCTGAAATGATGAACCTCATACATTTTCATAATTAATATTAAATTTTTCTAGAATTTTTCTTGGCTGCTTCTTCGTTTTGGTGACTGTAGTAACATTTTTAGATATTATATTGAAATTACAAGTCATACCAAATTTTTCAGACAAAGGTAAATATCAGAAATAAACTTCAAAAATACGTATGATAATCATTATTAATAAAGATTTGTCATTAGTTGTGATTTAAAATGAAGAGTTTAAAATAAATAAATATATTTTAGTAAATAAATGAAATTTCTTATAGTTTATTATTAGTTGTGTTAAATTTAATGTGTTAATTAATTAAAAATTAATTTCCAGAAATCTTTCTTAAAAATATCATATCTATTTCTGCATTGTCTTCAGTACGAAAACTTTTCAGCAATTGTTTATGGAAAAGTACATCGGCATTATGTGGAATAAAAACCTTAATCATTAATACAATAATATATGCTGATGTAGTAGTTATTTTAGGCATTATTCCATCGCTTTCAGGTAAGCTATTACTCTCATGTATAATAAATAAATTTATAAGAATAAAACGTTTATATAACATCTGACTTATTAGAGTGAAATAAAGCATAGAGCAGAGTGATGTATTATCATACTTTGACTTCTAGAAAATCAAAATATTTATATTCAGGATGATTTAAAAGTAACTATCTATTTTGATGATAATTAGAATTATAATCAAGCAATTTTAGAAAGAAACAAATTTGCCTGTTTTCATTTATTTAGCATTTGCAACATCATTGCATTTATGTTATCCACTTAATGCCTGAATTTTGATATTAAATTTAAAAAAAATTGAAAAAGATATTTTTTTACTCTTATTTTGTGTAGAAATTATACTAGATAATTGTTATTTGATTATGTGAAATTTTTTTTTTTTTTGGGTTTGTATCAAATAAGTAACATTGGGCAAATTCATCTTCACTGTCTTCAGAAGGAATCCTTATTTGTAGTTTATTTATCAGTTTAAAAAGGTTAAGAACCGCTGCTCTAATGGTCAGCACCCCCTTGAATCTGAAAATAAGCTCTTGCACCCCCTTAAAAAATGTGTGTATATTTTTTATTTAAGAAAAAACATTTATTGCATAAACAAATGCTGTATTTATTTACAATATATATTACTATATAACATAAAAAGCAATATTTAAATTTTAATGACTAGGTTGTTGTTGTTTATTCATAATAATTCTATTAAAACAAGGCTCTTTTTTTAAAAGAGCCAAGCGTAAGTCATCAGATGCATTTAAATCACGAAAATTGCACTACAGAATTTATCAATGTAAATATTAAACTTTATCTGACAGAAAATGCCTATATAATAAATATAATTTACCTTCAGCAATAACAATGATACCTTCCAAGAGCCTGCCAATGTTGTATGAAAATACTGAGATTTGCCTGATGTATCAAATATGATACAAAGTAAAAAGTATGAAAATTAGCCTGCCAGAAGCACCAAATAATTTCATTTTAGATTGTACAGAAGGATAAACATTCTAGTAATAACAAAATATTTTTGTTTTGATTGTTATTTACCACTAATCACAAAATTAATATCATCGAACTTCGGTATCAGCAAAACATGTGCTCAGTTGTAGGCAGCCATCTTTGATTTCTGATAATTTACAAAATTAATTACAGAGTGCACTATTATTCAGGCATTCCATTTGTATGGTATGTATTACATATGATACAACAGTCAACTGATAGAAAAAATGAATACATTAATAATAATATGGGGTTAAAGGGTTTGTATCGTATATGATACTGTTGACGTTAAGTGGTTATTTTAACTTTGATTTAATAAGCATAGATGATAATGTCATCATCGATGCAAAGTATCTTAATCGTGTTATGATTTCATAAATCTCCGATGTTTTAAGATGTCGACATGTTGTTATGTCTCGATGATGTCAGTTGTTGGAACTAACGTCATTGCAGTGGATATTGTCGATAGCAAGCGCTAAATGTTAAGCAAACATATACGCCTTGTTTCCTCTGCCCTGCTTAATGCATGTCTCGATGATGTCAGTTGTTGGAACTAACGTCATTGCAGTGTTATGTATATGACGTATATGTTTGCTTAACATTAGCAAGCGCTAAATGTTAAGCAAACATATACGCCTTGTTTCCTCTGCCCTGCTTAATGCTTAGCGTCATCTATCGATTATATTACGGTATTGATTGCTTAATATCTGTTGCTGTTAATATTAATTTCTACATTCTTAATGTTTGACCATTTATTGATAATTTTTTAAAGAAAATGAAATTCTATTTCATCCTATATGATTAAACGATCCATATCGGTAAATTAAAGGAAATAAACTACCAAAAACAATAATACCGAGAGTATCCGGATTTAAATTCTGATCCCACATTTCCAGTTTTTCTGAGGACGTCCGGGCTTGGTCATTGAACCTCATCATGAGTGATGAGTAGCTTATGATGAACTCTACAATTGGCCGCCGTGAGATAATGAATATCCTTTGTGCGATATGGTGGCTTAATTAAACTAATCTAACTTAATCACAATTATTTTTACGTAGGCAGTGTTTTATGTTTAGGGTAGAGCGGGGCTAGTTGAGCATGTTTTGGTTTGAAGGCATATAAATATTTTCCTATTTACAGTACGAAAATAAAAATCAAACCAAATGGCATGTTTGACATCAGAATTCTTAATTATTAACAGAAAAATATTAAACATGCGAATACAACCGAAAAATAACGTCTCAAATGAAGTCAGACCAAGATGCTCAACGTACCCCGATAGTGGGGTAAGTTAAGCCACCACTGAGGTAAGTTGGGCAGCGATGTTGAAAACTGAAAATAAACGCGAAAACAATGAAAAGCAATTATATTATTGAATAAGTTTAACAGTTAACGTTATCATAACCTTTATATTAATTTAAAATATTTTCCTAATTCAACCAAACGTCATATTTTCGATTGAAAAACCACGTCAAAGTGAATCAATAAAAATATAGAATTTGAAAAAACCGCGTTATATCGAAACAGCGTTAAACGGAGCAGGGTTAAGTGGACCAAATCTAGTGTTGAACAAAATTTTCACTTGCCTGTTGAAACAAAGAAATTTGTGACTGTGCTCGTTTCGATCATGTGACTTCAACTAGAGGGGGTTAATACGTCACCTCTCTATAAAATTTCCTTTATTTATGCATGTTCGTTCCTGTATGTGTTTGTATTTCTGAGAAAAAGACATTGCCCAACTTGCCCCACTGCTCAACTAGCCCCGCTCTACCCTACCGCAATTTTTTATTGGAATCTATAAATTATTCCATTATTTAAACACTGTTTTATTGCAACAATTTTATGTCCATTCCTAATAAACCATTTCTTCTCAAATACTTTTTATTATAAAACTTAAAAATTTCTTTGAAAATACATACTGGATGCACGGCTATATTAGAAAATGCATTTCGGCTTCTTAAGCCCTCTTCAGTTCTATATTTTTAGCCATGCTGTAATAATTATTTAATTATTAACATTTATATTACTAATTTCTAAATACAGAATTTTTTACCTTGCAATAAAACAGTGTTTAAATAATGGAATAATTTATAGATTCCAGTAAAAGATTGCGGTAATCTAACCTAACTTAACCTTAAACGATCCTATAGTATGAAAGGATGCAATGCTGAAGTATCCTTTAATGACAGAACATCATTACTGAATTTTGTAATGTACTGATCAGTTCAGAAGTTAGTTCAAAGTAATTAGTAGTGAACCCTCCGACATAGGAACCAAACGGCAAGACATGAACCCTATCATATAAGCCTCCATTTTCTTTGAAAAATATGCCAGAAAACATCTTTCATTCATGAATATACATACATATATAGTCAGGGTGAAGAAAAACTTCGTCATCAGAAATCTATATCATGAGGTCCGGCCGAGCTCGGACCCCATATTGAATGTGGCGACAATAAAAAAATATAATTATTATTCAATATATAGTGGGAAATGAAAAAAAAATAAATTGAATACTTGCAAAACACGAATTCGTGTAACAAGATGCCTGTTATTTATGCCAATATAAATATATTTTTAAATATCTGTAATTTTAACATGACTTTTCAAACGCCTTGTAAAATCTTTTATGCTAAAAAGAAATAATCAAGAGGAAAATATTTATATTTATGTTTTTGCTTATATTTATGAATATATTCTGTTGTTATGTTTGAGATGAAAATCAGAACTGAAAATAGTTTTCAGTACTGAGTTAAAAGTTCATTAAATGTATTCTCCAAAATAAGTAATATCTTGCTTTTTTTCCATCAAATAAATAATCGCGAGATGTACAGTACTGTACATTACCATCTGTTTAAGTAGTCAGTATGTTCATTTAGTGTGTTAAATCGTATTTTGTATTTCGTTGAAGAGAATGTTCTTGTATTGAGGTATAAGAATTACAGATTTTGTATTGAAGGGAAGAATTACAGGTATGTTTTTAATTTACAGTACGTGGTTATATTTCGTTTATGTGAGTAATACATCGTAGTCCATTGTACTATAAATTATTCCGAATACATACAGTATCATGTTGATATACTACCTTTTTTAATTTATATTATAAAATAAATAATTGGGTCTCAGTATGATTTCAAAAAATATGTTGGGTCGCGGAATCAAAAAGATTGAGAACCACTGATGTAAACTGATTGAAATTCAACATATCATTTATATAAAGTATATGGATATGTTGAATTTCAAACTTTCTGCTTTTTTGAATAATAAAATCTTATTACTGTAATGCTGCATTTCGAAATGTATTTTTCATCCATAAAGTACAATATTTTGCCTGATAGTGAAAATTAACACTATTTTATTTTTCATTGGAAATCGCGACCACATGGTCTAATTAGCATATATATTTTTTAGTGTCATAGTTGATTAGCACCCAGTAAAGTAAGCTGTGAATAATATCAATTATTTTATAACCACCCTGTATTTATAACTGCCGAAAAATCTGAATTTCGAATTTCTTTAGCAATGGAGATTCAGATTTTCGGCAGAAATCTTTCAAAAGAGAAGAAAACTTTTTCTGTTTTGTAAGCAACCATCCATATTTACTTTTAGCCAAATTTCGTATTTTATTATATATTTATATTTATCATTGTAAAAATTTCGACTGAAAAACTTCAGATAAATCAATAATATTATATTGTCGCTAATTCAATAAATAAAATAGATTAAAAAACTTACATAAATTATTCAAATAGAAACAAATTAATTACGAATATAGTTAATTTAATTTTTTTTATTTCTGTAGAGAAATTTATAAACATTCTAAAACTGTTTGATTATCTTCCACTTGAGATAGTCATTAATGGATCGTCAATGAATGAAACGTATTTCTTTATTAGGTGAGTTTTTAATATCACTTTACTAGATTTTAGAATAAACGAAAAAGATGTATTATTATTATTTATAAAAATTTATTATTGTTTAGTTTTGTAAATATTATAAATATATAATTAATCAAAAATAAATAATTGTATTTAATCTGTCAAGTTGTATACATTTATAGACAGTTATTTATATATTTTAAAGATATAATTTGTAGTGAGCTGCTTTCATGTTACTGTTCCTTAGAAAATATGAACAATTTCAAATTGTCTTTATTGAGGGGGTCAGTTCCAGCCACAGACAGCACCAACACCGGTGGTGAGGGCCGTATAATGAAGAGAGGTATATAGAAGATATATATATCAATAATATATAAATATATAGAATATCTTTCTATATATAATCTAAATATCTCTTCTTTGAAGGGGCGGGAGGGATTTTTGGTCAACAGATGACACCACCACTTTCCATCTATTAGAATACTAAATAACGGGTCAAAATCAGTTTTTCCATAGGTTGCGCAACTCTGGGGAGGAGTCAGCCAGATAGTTGAGGACTCTATGATACACATTTTCAAGGTTGGGACCTGATATTCGAACCTTTCAGAGTGGAAAACCGAAACGTTTCCATGAAGGTCTTACTGGCTGTCACTTAGCAAATATGTTCATAATGTCAGAAAGAAAAGAAGTGGCTTCTAGACTCTAGGAGCCACTTCTTTTCTTTCTGACATTATGAGAGTAAGGCGATATTCTGACGAAAGATATCCCCACTCTCCTCTGCGACGTGTGCAGATGTGAGTCTGTCCAGCGGTGCGTTCAAATAGATTGGAGCTGTAGAGTAGACCATCGCGGGATGTCATAGCCAGATTGATTCGTCTCGGGCCTCTTTCTATAGACTGGTCCTGCATTTTCAGACTATCTTAGTTGGGCCTGTGCCAGGACATCCTGACATTGTCCTAAGTGAAAAAATACTTATTGGGTCGAAATTCCTAATGGGTCTGGATGCATCCATTCTTCCCCGGAGGATGCTCTGTACCCTCTCGAGGGGCACTCGCCATCAGGTGCAGATTGTGATTCAGTTGTGTTTAGTGTAGTGAATCTGCCAGTCGGAATGATTAGCCGCATGGAAATTCTTCGGCTTTCCACTCTGGAATCCCCGGGTTCGAATCTCGTGTCCCACTCCTTAAATATTTATCATGGGGTCGATCTCCTCCTCACAATCCAACTGACCCCTCCGCAGGGTGGGCTGTCTGTGGAAAGGATTGTTTTGCCCTTCATTTATTATTCTGACAGAATGGAAGTCACTATGACAAAATGTGACAAAAAAGACTAAATCATCTATTGACAAAAAAGTGAAGTAACCATATCGACAAGGGATATACGTTATCTGGCGATGACAACTGTATTCAACCCATCACAAGCTAGCCAACACTAATTATGTGATCTCTAGGAAAGTTGAAGAATAGGATTTAATAGGCCAGACCCGGACACTTCCTGAAAAACTGGATACTGTAATAGGACTTCGACTTAAACTCGAATCCTGTAGGATAGTAAGCCACTACTTTAATACGCAGCTATCCGGCCGATGGAACGTGGTTCGACTATCTGGATTCAGACCGCTCTTGATAAACTGGGAGGTGTAAGTAAGACCTAAAAATCAAACCTGAATCCTCCAGGATGAATGAACAGCATGTTTCTACAGCCTTCAGTTGGTTGACCTATGATGTAATCTTACTTTTTCATCATTTTCCACTCATATAGAGTATTATTCGCGGGGTTAAAACAAATTCGTCTAAAAGCATCTCTCTTGTGCAGGAGTCAGCGGGATTATGGTCTACGAATTTCTACAGAGTGGGCCCAAACCTCATGACAAATATTTTTAAGAGTGGAACTCAATAATCGAATAGAGAAACCAGGGATATTTGCATATTTTACGCCCCTTTCCAATCAGGGAGATTATTAAGTGGCTGGGCCAATTCCTACCACAGGCTCACTCACACCGTGTAGGGGAGCCAGATGGGAAAGGACAGGGATCGCCGGGCTGTGCCCAGCACTCCGAAAAAACTTTTTTAGGAGTTTCCAGACTCGAGACGCGAACCCGGGTGCTCCTGAGTGGTACACCGACAGCATTACCACTCGTCCATTCTTCCGCCTGAGAGGAACCAGGGAGAAAGCAAAGAGTTTCCATATAGCCAATACAGCCCAAGATGGATCTACCGTCATTACCATCACGTAGAGTATTGTTTCTATCATCAAAGCTTGGATTTGTTTAAAATTACTAATAATATGGGTATTCCGGAATAGACACGGATCAATCAGGGTTCATATCTGTAAACCGGGATGCAACATGCTTCTACAGATGTCATTGGCCGACGATATTTGAAACATAAGTATGGTCCTTTTCCTGGTTAAAGTGAATATTATATTAAAAGAATGGGACGATTCATGTCAGCCGGAATGGCCTCGTAAAAAACGCTCCAGCTTTCTACTCTGGAGGATCCGGGTTCGAGGCTCGGGTCCTACCTCTTGAAAATATTTATCATGGGATCCGGGCCCGGCCCTTCGATCCCCGTCCTTCACAATCTAGCTGACTGCTCTGCAGGGATGGGCAGCCTGTGGAGGGCTTGTTTCGCCCCGCCACATAGTATTCTACCAAAATGAAGTATGACGTCATCTAAGGACAAAAAAGTACGATCTGCTAATAATTGAACAACCGGTGTGAAGTTGGCCCCCCACTTTTCAATTTTTAAATTTTTTCTTTTGCATTCGTTTGCACCTCGTTAGCACCTTTTGCACTTTTAATAATTTCGTTTGCACCCCCACTGTTTGGCCTCTAGAGCCAAAACAAATTTGGGGGGCTAACTTCACACTGGCCCCCCAGTTGCGAATTTTCGAATTTTTTCTTTTGCACTCGTTAGCAAATCGTTAGCAGCTTTTGCACTTTCTATATTTAGGTTCTAGATCCAACAGTTTGGCCCCCAGAGACAAAATAAATTCGATGAGACTAACCTGATATTTGCTTCTTTATTGATGTCATTAATCATAAATCACTTCATAACATATCTACTTATGCATAGAAATACGTTTTCCTTAAACTGATTCGATTTCTTAGCTCATCAATACCTTCTATTGCCTTTATTAACTTTTCAGAATCCTTATTGGTTTTAACTTCAAAGCACAGATCTTTATGTTGAGTAGGCCTACTTTTGACCTTTTTTTACGTTAATACCTAAATCTTGAGGCTTTACTGCGCTCTTAATTGTTTCAGTTATTTCTTCCAAGTCAGAGTCTGTGCCATAGTCTTCAACTGGAGAAACGAAAACCGCAATTTGGCTATTGCTATTAGAATTATTTTGAGCATCTTCCAACGTGCTTTTAATAAGCTTACTACTACTACTACTACTACTACTCCTACTTTTGTCTTGTTTAACAACCATTTCAGCGTAAGTTGGTTTATTAATTTCTGGGGTCATTCCTCTCTGAATAGCCTTAACCATGCCTAATATTTCAGCCGCGAAAACTTGCATTTCTAGAGTATATTTTCTAATCTTTCCTTTATCTTCCTTATTTAAATTCGTTTTATAATTTTCAGGTAATAATCTCAGAATTTTATCTACCTTATCAAGCATTTTAACTTGAATAAGGTTTTCCAGTTCTTTGATATCCATCGCCGTGGAAAAAATAAAATAATAAAAATAAAATTCTTAGTAACAAGAAGAAAGCAAAACTAAGTTAAGTCGGCAGTATTCATACGATGTCACCAACATCCACATAGAGCAACGGAAAATTTCTTGGTAACAAACAAGCGCTTAACACAGTTAAGTTAGAATCCTTTTCCGGACGAAAGTTTGGTTACGGAAGAAAGGAAAAAAAAAAAACTCTTAAAAAGTTAAAATGTGTTGATCGTAGATAAAGTCACTAATACCTTTGAAATCTTGAAAAATTCAGTTATCCAAAAATATAAAACACCACTCACCGAAAATGGAAAACCACACATAACATACAATAGTACAAGAGCACGACTTAAACGGACTTTACTGGCTGACTATCACTCAGTTTTAATAAATAAATTATTTATATGAATTTAAAGATCGAGACAGTCCAGAAAATCAATTTTTTGTTAACAGATGACGCCACACACTATTCTGGAAGAATACTATGTGGCGGGGCGAAACAAGCCCTTCTACAGGCTGCCAATCCTGCAGAGGGATCAGCCGGATTGTGAAGGACGGAGATCGACGGGCACGGCTTGGACCCCATGATAAATATTTTCAAGGGGTGGGAACCGAGACTCGAACCTGGGTCCTCCAGAGTGTAAAGCCGAAGCGTTTCCACGCGGCCAATCCGGAGGTCCTCCAGAGTGGAAAGCCGAAGTGTTTCCACACGGCCAATCCGGCCATCCTCCAGAGTGGAAAGCTGAAGCGTTTCCACGTGGTCAATCCGGTAACCTCCAGAGTGAAAAGCCGAAGCGTTTTCAGAAAATCTATTTCACTTTTATAGAAAGCACTGTTAATGATGATGTATAAAATTGTTTTGTCAAATTCGGAGCTGGAAAAACTGATCTTGAAAGCGAGACTTGAAGAAGATCCAATAATTCTGTATACAATACCAGATTAAAGGGGTAATAGTTGAAGCTGACCCAAATATAACTCAGCTCAGCTCAGTCTTAGGTCTCAGACATATGTCCTCAATTGGACAACGCTCTGCTCCGCCGTGAGGCACTACAGAGGTATGTAACACAGTTTAATCATTGCTGCCACTGGGTCGCAGGTCGGCATCGCCTTCCCTGCGTCCACGGTCCACTGACCCGATAGGCCCGAGGTTCCAGCTTGGCCGCTTGTAACGGATCACATGCCGCTGTGAATCCGAGACTTACGGCTTCGCCTTCTCCCCAGGATTCTTGGTCTCAGACGTTTTTGCTGTGTTAGTGATGTCACCATCACCTTCCATCTCGTCCACAGAGGGATCGAGACGACTAGAGACGGCTTTAGAGTGAGATCTGAAGGCTACACCATGAGACATCCCTCCCCCTGTAAAAGGAGTCTCCGTAATAGACCGACTGCAGACTGGATTAATCCAACAGCCGATCTATAGCGTCCCTCAGTTGCCTGAGTTTCGCAAGATT
>AYEL01046540.1:0-41092 GCA_000484575.1 Olivierus martensii
AAAAATAATAAAATTAAAACAAATGTATATTCATATCATATATACAAAAGTATATATATTGTATATACGATATGAAAATTTTAAAATTTCCGTTTGCTTGGATTAATAAATAATGGTTTATTTAATTTTGGCCTCTATGGAAAAGGAATAACTATAGATATTATGCTTTTTATGTAATAAGTTTTATTACAAAATAAAACTTTTTTGCGTAATATTCATATTTTTTACCATAAAAATTCATATTTTAAGAGTATGTTTATTTAGGGATTTGTGAAAGAAAATAGTCAAATTACTGAATACTTTAAGTGATAATTAATAAAATTCGATATTATTTTATTTTCATTATAAGTTCTTTTAAATAATGTGGTTAAATAAGTATAGATTGATATCTTATAATACTTTTTCTATTTAGAAATAACTATTTTGTTTATAATAATTGCTAGTAAACCTTGATATTTCTATGCATAAGTAGATATGTTATGAAGTGATTTATGATTAATGACATCAATAAAGAAGCAAATATCAGGTTAGTCTCATCGAATTTATTTTGTCTCTGGGGGCCAAACCGTTGGGTCTAGAACCTAAATATAAAACTTGTAGATTTGCTAAAGAGTGCAAAAGAAAAATTTCGAAAATTCGAAACTGGAGGGCTGGGCCCCGATTTTGTTTTTGCTCTGGGGGGCAAACGGTGGTGGTGCAAACGAAAATATTAAAACTGCAAAAAGTGTTAACGAGGTGCAAACGAATGCAAAAGAAAAAATTTAAAAATTCAGCAACTTTTTTATTACAGTCTTGTGCTGGTGAACATATGTAAAGAGAATGTCCAAACAAAGGAAATAAACCATAATGGGCTAATTGTATAAGGGAGATTCAGACAAATAAAGATAATAAATGAACAGAAGATCATTCTGCTTTTAGTGATAGCTTTCAAATTTTACAAAGATTGAAGAAAGTTTTTATAAAAACGGTGGATTATCTTATTTAAAACTATTGTGTGTAACTTGACTGTTCTGTTTGTTCTAAGTTTGGCGTTCCTCATTTTTCAGTGGTATATATACTTCTTGATTGTACAGATAGGACTGTGCATTCCTTGGTATATTGCTTCAGGATTTTGTACAGATAGACTGTGCAATTAATCTGGATTTATTAATTGACTACTTGTATTGAAGATTTATAATTATATGCTAAATTTCTTATGTATGAATTTGATTATTTCATCTAAGCTGCTATATTGTAATATATTGTTAATATTGACTTTCTGAATGTCAACTAGAGATAAAATTACATTAGTTATCCGACAAATCCTTTGATTACTGCTTCATCATCATATCATTCATGTATTTTAATTTATAAAATATTTATCTATTGTAATATTTATTATTGTAACTTAAGTACTTATTCTATTATTTATATAATTTGTGTATTGTGTATATATGTTTGTGTGTCTTATTTTCTATCATTTAAAAAAATTATAATACTGTTAACATTATCATTCCTAAATATGTACTTATATATATGTATATTGTGTATACAGGAATACATCGATTATCACTGTTAATGTTGCCACGAAAAATACCGCAATAATTGAATCCGCGATAATCGGGATAAATAATGCATGTAAAATGGGTGATCATTGCCAAGGATTTTCCAAATATATTAATTAAATTTTATGTATAAGGTAAAATAAATGTGTTGAGCTTGCTAATCTTCTAAGTTGTTCACTCTACACTTCTTTTTGATAGCTGTAGCCTTGATATCATCCTTGTTTCCTTTAGCATTCATTGTAAGGGAATAAATAAGAAGAAAAATAAATATCCACGTGTACTTCAAGTAGAGGTGGTAAATAAGAAGAGAAATAAATATCCACATGTACTTCAAGATCGGAAGAGAAATAAGAAGAGAAATGAAATCCACATACGTACTTCAAGTAGAGGTGAATAGTTACTGGTGAATGGTGAGCAAGATCGGAAGAGCAAGTAGAAGTGGATAGTTACTGGTGAATGGTGAGCAAGCACTATCGAATAAAAACGAAGCTCTACTTGGAGCGTGGCGACTCAAATTAAATGTAATTCTGGTTGCATATGTAGTGGGCTATATCTCGCGGCCGAAATAATTCGAATTTTGGTATCAAATTATAAACCGCGGCCGCAATAATTCGAATTTGAGCACAATAATTAGAATTTTGGTATCAAATTATAAACTGCGATAAATCGAGAATCGCAATAATCGAAACCGCGATAATCGAGGTATTCCTGTAGGTTATTTTTATTCTTTTAATAAAACTGTTGGGTTCTTCTCTCTTCTTTCTGCTAATGACCTGTCACATTATCTTTTGACGGGAATCTTTAAATCGTCTTCTATCTTCATTCTTTATTCTTCCCAGGCTAAACCAATGAGTAGTGCCTTCTCTCTCTATTTCCATTAACAATATTATTGTCTTGTGGAAAGGCCTGATATCTATTTATAGAGAATAACAGAATAACACATTTACTGACAAGCTGTTTGAAGTGAATTTCAGGGTTAGGTTAGGTTAGGTTAACCCATGATGGGATCAATCGGAAGATTGAAGGATGTGTTTCAATGGTCCGGACTCAGATCCCTCCTAAAAATTAGAGGAGTTGGACCTCAGATCCTCCAGAATGATAAGCCACAGCTTTAACACGCAGCCATCCGGCTGATCTGTCATTCGGTCAGTCCGCGGGCCCCACAGTTTGTTCTGTGAAGTGTTCGTTATCCGAACATGTGTTCAATAACCGAACATAAAAATCTTTCAAAAAAGTGTTCGTTATCCGATTTGTTCGTTATCCGAACTGTTCGTTAATCGATCACCCACTGTATCATGGTTTTTATGATATTAGTCATGCATCTACGATGCCGAAACAATAAGCAATAATTTTAAATTCAAGAAAGAAATTGCTTGCAAATCCTGGTATAATAATTTAATCATGAGCAGGATTATTATGAAACTATTTCTATTTACTAAGTGAGCTGTTTTTAATTTTCTTAGACCTTGGACTTCAAAGCTAAAAGAGAGATCAAACTTTTCTATTATTTAAAAACATTTACTTTCAAACATTAGAAGATGTATTTAACTTTTTAATATTGTATAAAAGGAAATTATATTATTAATTATTTATACGTTACATTATGTGGTGATCATAAAGCCCATAAACTGTGCAAATGACATCATGTTGGATAATTTAATAAATTTCGAATTAAAGCGTCGGCCCTATATCCGAGTGATAGAGCATTCGCTTACTGCCTTGGAGGATCCGGGTCCCATACCTTGAATTTTTCAGAGTCCGGGCCCGGCCTTTTGAACTCTATCTTTCAGCCTTCAAGTTGGCCCACCATGAGTGTTAATCAATCTGTGGAGGGCTCTAAAACTGGCTGCCGCATGTTTAGAATATCCTCCAGTCGGCCGGATTGGCCGGGTGGAAACGCTTCGGCTTTCCACTCTGAAGGTCCCGGATTCGAGTCTGGCCGTTGATTCGTTAAACCCCATTCTTCAACTATCCGGTTGACCCTATCATGGGTGTTGTCCAGCCTATGATAGGCTCTATAAATGGCCGCAGCCAGATACAGTATATTTCTTGTGAGATATGGCAGATTAACCTATCTAAATTTTATGGTAGCCATCTTTTAATAACGGGCTGATCAATAACCATAAAGGAGTCAGATGGACGATTAAAGGATAGGATTCAATAGGCTTTATGATGTCGGCCGGATTGGCCGGGTGGAAACGCTTCGGCTTTCCACTCTGAAGGTCCCGGATTCCAGTCTCGGGTCCCACCCCTTGAAAATTTTTATCATGGGGTCCGGGCCAGACCCGTCGATTACCGCCTCCACAATTCGGCTGACCCCTCCGCATAGGTAGGCAGCCTGTGAAAGGGCTTGTTTCGCCCCGCCACATAGTATTCTATTTGAATGAAGTGTGGCGTCATCTGTTGACAAAAAAGAATATCCTTTGTGAGATATGGCAGCTTAATTAAAATAACCTAACCTAAATCGAATTAAAGCAACTTGTGAACATTAAGAATTTTGCATTTTCTGTTAAAAGATGCGAATACAAAGAGATCTTATTCTTTTTGTCACAGATACTCGGATCCAGGAAAATTTTTGATGAATAAGAAATAAAATATTATTAGAAGCATGCTTTATATTTATATTTTATAATCATTATGTCTAATATAATTATATATATATTTATATTTTATAACAAAATAGATATATAAAATATTTTTTCAAATTTGCTTGAAAGGGGCTCTTTTTTTGTTAACAGATGACGTCACTTTCTATTCAGGAAAGTAGCGTCTCTTTCCTGAATGGAAAGTGACGCCACTTTTCACTAAGTGACGGGGCGAAACAAGCCCTTCCACAGGCTGCCCACCTATGCGGAGGGGTCAGCCGGATTGTGGAGGACGGGGATCGACCAAAAAAAATAGGCTTTATGAAGTAATAAGTAAAAATGTATAATTTCGTTTATTACTTCATAATTCATAATAAGCGAATCTATTTTAGCCATTTTTAGCGAATATAATCCTCTAGAGCAGTAGTTCTTAACTGATGTCCCTCGAACTCGTCACAGGTATTCTGCAAAATTATGAAATTTATGAATACAGTATATATATAACGTAGAATTTATAATGAAAGCTATTTTAAGCACTACATGTATAATTTTTGATGTTAGTTTTTAACAATGCGTTCCATTATATAAACATAATTGATCTCTATGTTCCGCAAAAATTTTAATAATTAAGTTTTCCACGACTCCAAAAAGACATTTTGCATTTTTTTACGTCCGCTTTCCAATCAGGGAGATTACTAAGGGGCGGGGCTAGTTACAACCACGGGCTGCACTCTCACCCGTGGAGGGGGACCAGATGATGAAGGACGGGGATCACCGGGCCGAGCCCAGTACTCCGAAAAACCGAGACTAGACGCGGGACGCGAACCCGGGTCTTCCTGCGTGGCACGTGGACAGCGTTATCACTCGGCCATCCGGCCGCCCCAAAAGGACTTTTTATGGTAACATGTCACCAATTTCCACTCAGATAGAATACTAAGTGGGTGTGTCAAAATAGCTCTGCCATAGAGTGATCCCCGTCCTCTACAATCCGACCACTGAGGACTGATTCCTTCCACATAATCTGGCCCTGCAAAGAAATTAGTTATAAGTGGCCGGATTCCCGAATGGTAACGCTGTTGGCATGCCACACAGGAGAACCCGGGTTCGCGTCCCGGGTCTGGTATCTTCTGAAAAGTTTTTTCAGGATGCTGAACCGAGCCTGACTTTTTAATTAAATCCTTCCCGGCCGGATGGCCGAGTGGTAACGCATTGGCGTGCCATGCAAAAGGATCTGGTCCGGCATCGTCTGAAAAGTTTTTCGGGGTTCTGGGCCCGGTCCGTGATCTGATCCCCATCCTTCACCATCCAGTCTCCTCCACGTCCTATCTAGGGAAGCCCGCCTTGATTGGCGAGAGGGTTTGTGCCGGCAGGTACTATGTCTGTATCTATACAGCCGGGCCGATATGTTCATAGTGTCTGGGTACACTAAGAGACTCCCAGTAGGATGGAATTTTATCAAGAATCCCTGCTCCTGCCCGGTGCGTGTGCTGACCTGCGCCGGTGTCCCTACGGCGCATCCCTAGTCGGGCCTGGAAAACCCGTATCCGAGATATGAGGGAGAATTGTTCAAATCCGTTCCTTTTTTTGGGCCTCAATTTGATCTTCTATAGACAGGTCCTGTAGTGCCGTCAAAACTCGGGATGGGTCTAACCGAGTAGTTCAGACACTATCCCAAGTGAAGAAATTCCTATTGGGTAGGTAGACCCAAACAGCACCCTACCCTCGCCGGTGGACACTCTATAGTTCGACCGCCCGAGTCCCCGCGAGTCTGGGATTAGGATTAAGAATTGGCCCGACGTATGACCTGAATGAGGTACGAGTCTTCTAAAAGGGTCCCAAATCCTAAGGTGGCATACTGTGCCGAAGGGATGAATGGTGGAGGGATAGAAGCATTAATGGTGCTCACCCGATTGGGGGAAGCTTGTTCCCTAGGGTTAGGTTAATTAGTTTACGCCGCCATATCCTCATGGGATATACTGTATCTGGCGGCAAGGCCGGGAATCGACGGCCGGGCCCGAACCCCATGAAAAATATTTTCAAGGGATGGGACCGAAGACTCGATCCCGGTTCCTCCAGAGTGGAAAGCTGAAGCGTTTCAACGCGGCCAATCAGGTTGGTATTTGAATATTGCAGTTTAAGCTATTTAAAAATGGCGATCGTTTAAACTAGTGAAATTTTCTTCAAAATACTTTGATGCATTTGATAAATTTTTAGAAATTTAATAGACAGATCAGATCTAGTAGAGTTAATAATCATATTGATTAGATACTATTTAATCCCGCATCTTTAATCGCTACAAAATATTGGACAAGCAAGGAAAGTACGTAAGTTTAATTCGTAACTCGGGTTGTTTGCAACTCAGATACTGTTGTTATTTGGCTCCGAAATCTATTGAAATAACTTTATACACTGTGTTTTGTAATATATTTCACAATTATATCAGTAAGAAGTTTCTTTTGTCACAGATTTGAACAAAAAGTTCCGGTTATAAAGCGAGAATTTTTGCGTAATCGCCGTCATCTTGAAATACTGCCTAATAGGATAACTAACTGTGTAATTTTATATAATATTACTTGTGAGAGCATTCTGTTGTCATATTGTTTAGATTTATCGAAGAGTTTTTGAAATTTCGTGAAATTTGAAAATGAAATTTTATGTTCATAACTAGAGGAGCACGTGTACTTGTTAACTTTTCATATTTATTAATATGTTTAATTCGATGTTTCGTTTTATACAATAAGTATCGAGAATAAAAGTTTTTTTTATCTCTTTCTTTTTTGTTCAAAATGAAAACTTGATTCTTAATTTTTCTTTTCTAATTTTCTCCTCGTTTTTATTTTCAGTTGCCTGCGTGGTAAAGCTATGGTTTTTCATTCTGGAGGATCCGGGTCCCATACCGCCAGTTTTTCAGGATGGCTCCGGCCCGGTCAGTTGAACTCTATTCTTCAGCCATCCGGTTGATCCCATCATGAGCCAGCCTGTGATATCCTCTAAAAGGATCCGAGTTCAAATCCGGGTCTCACACTGCCAGTTTCTCAAGATGGCTCCGGCCCGGTCATTTGAACTCTATTCGTCAGCCATCCGGTTGACCTCGTCATGAGCCAGCTTGTGATATCCTCTATAAGGGATATAATGTATTCCTTGTGCGATATGGCGAATAAAAACATACCCTTTATTAACATTACTCAAAACATAACCTTTTATTTTCACAAATAAATTGTTAATATTCATTAATAACTTCTAATATTTAGAATTTTCGTTGAAGTTTCTAGATGATGTCCATAAAAATATCAAAAACATTCAACAAAATAAATATATATGAATTTATATAGCTATAAATTTATGTTATGTTATATTAGTTTCATTACGCCGCCACATCCTCATGGGATATTCTGTATCTGGCGGCGGCCATTTATAGCTCCCATCACAGGCTGGCCAGCACCCATGATGGGGTCAACCGGATGGTTGAAGGATGGGGTTCAACAGGCCGGGCCCGGACCCCTCCTGAAAAATTGGAGGTGTGGGACCCGGATTTGAACCCGGATCCTCCAGGGTGGTAAGCCGAAGCTTTTTGGAGGTGTGGGACCCGGATTTGAACCCGGATCCTCCAGGGTGGTAAGCGAAAGCTTTACCACGCGGCCATCCGGCCGACGCTATAAATTTATATATCGAATTTATTTTGTTGAATATCCTTCGAGAGAATAATTAATAATAAAATATTTATCTTTCCTTGTTAAAAAGAAACAAAATAAATTCAGAATTAAAACATTTGTAAGCATTGTTTTCTTGAAAGACGATTAACTAGCGATAAGTTATTAAACTAATATATAGTTTTTAACGTATTTTTAATTGCAATTATAATTAAATAATAAGTCATTTATTACAGACATCCTGATCATTTTCATTAAGTAACTTAAATAATCGAAATTTGTTTTCCTCATTTGTTGCTCATTTTTTTTTTATATATTTTACGTCCCCTTTCCAATCAGGGAAATTACTAAGGGGACGGGGCCAGTTCCAACCACGGGCTGCACCCACACCCGTGGAGGGGGGCCGGAGGGTGAAGCCCGGGGCCCAGGGGGGGGGCCCGATGGTGAAGGAAGGGGATCACCGGGCCGGGCCCAGCACCCCGAAAAAATCCGGGACCAGACCCGGGACGCGAACCCGGGTCCTCCAGCGTGGTACGCCAACGCGTTACCACTCGGCCATCCGGCCGCCATTTGTTGCTCATTAATAACGAGAAGCAAGACATTCGTGTCTGATTTTTGTGTAGCGTCATGCGATAAATAAAAACTAGAAATTTAAAATTTTACAAAATTATTAGATTTGAAATATTTATTTAATATAATATATAGCATAATATATTGCTACCTTTTAAGGAAAATGCGAGGCTCTGACAACTGATATTTTTGAAACCCTTCAAAATTTAAAATAAAACTGTGAACAAGAAAATCAAAACAATGATATACAATTATAACATTTATTTATTTCACAGAAGCTTGTTTACAATTTAAAATGACAAAAGTGGTAAAAAGCTCCTAAAATCGTGAAATTGAGGCTCCAAAATCGCGAAGCCCGGAACAGTCCTTCTCTGATAGGCACTGCATATTACTTTAAAAAATTGAAATATAATTTTCTTCTTCTTCCGTTAGCAGAAAGGGTGATAAGCCACATCATTACTACTGGCAGGATGGCAGCATAGTAATGATGTGCCTTACCACCCTGAAGCCGGGTTCAAATCCGGGTCCTACACCTTCAGGTTAGGTTAGGTTAGTTTGATTAAGCCGCCATATCCTCGTGGGATATTCTGTATCTGGCGGCGGCCACTTATAGAAACCATCACAGGCTGGCCAACACCCATGATGGGGTCAACTGGATGGTTGAAGGATGGGATTCAACGAGCCGGGCCCAGACCCCTCCTGAAAAACTGGAGGTGTAGGACCCGGATCCTCCAGGGTGGTAAGCCACAATTTTGCCACCCGGCCGACCCCACACCTTCAGTTTTTCAGGTTTCAAACCCCATCTACAATCGGATAGTTGAAGGATGAGGTTTTCAGGCCCGGCCGGTTGAACCCCATCATCAACAATCCGATTGACCCCATCATCGGTGTTGGCCAGCCTATGATGGTCTATAAGTGGTGCCGCCAGATACAGTATATCCCTCATGCGATATGGCCGCTTAACTAACTTAACTGTTAGTGAAGATTTTAGATTAATGTAAATAACGCTTCAACTGGAATATTGAACTTTAATTTTCGACTTTAAAAATCGATTTCCGAAGTAGAAAACTCATGATTCAACATTAAGCAATAGGGCCACCGACTCTAATATTAACTTTAAGTTGAAGCAAATACAGCAAATATACAAAGTGTACATTAATTAAATTACTTCGATCTATTGTGTCGAGAAGGTATATCAAAATATTGTTATAAAATACGTTTCAGGCAAATTTAATATTGGAATTTTGGGAAAATATGAGAACAACAATAGAAAATTAAAAAAAATTAAGAATAAATATTATCATCATGTATATCCGACCAACTTGACATTAAGTTGCTTGAAATACTTCATTCAATAAATTTCGAAAATTGTCAAGTTATAATTTCCTTTTTATAATATATTATTATTCTAAGGGATTTTAACATTGATATAATTCATTTAAGATAAAATCCGATCCTTTTTCTCCAATCATAATGGCAGGAGCTTCGGTATGACCAGTAATAATTGTAGGCATAATCGATACATCTATTACACGAAGACCTCTAACTTATTATACGGCCGGCCGTATAAAACAGAGCATATTACAGTTTTAACACCCAAATTTATAAAATTCTACTCGAAAACCACCAGAATGGAAAGCCGAAGCGTTTCCACGCGGCCAATCAGGCCGACGTTGAAAGGGGCTTAGATTCTCAAGCCTCACGATCTGTCATTGCACTAGTAACAGAACCGGCTCTAAGGTAGTCAGCGCCCTGCTGCAAAGTTCTTTTATAGCGCTCCCATATATTTTTTTAAAGACAATAGTGGCTAAATAATCTAGTAAGGCCCCTTCCATACGATGGTACCCTGATGCTGTGCATTTGCCTGAAAGCACTTGCATCGTGCTTTGCGCTGGCTCTGACTAGTGGGGCGTGTTTTTAAATTGAACACACGCCACCAGTGATGTAAACCATATTTGTTAAACTGTTTGAATATACCAGTGACGTCACTGGTATATTCAACACTAACTCACCACATCAACCATAGTATTTGTTCCGTTGACGCTGGTGGATACAGACTCTGAGGTCATTTTTTTAAGATGGCTGTTTTCATGCGAAAAATAAATCAAACGATTGGAGAATTAGTTTATGCTCTGATTGTTGATAGTTTCACAGCAGATATTTTTTTTGCATTTGAAAAAATAATTTCCTATGCCGGTATTAAAAAATTGACTAGCAGCAAAAGACAAAACAACATCTAAATAGTCAGTCATCTTGATGCGCAAGAGTTGAATTTAAAAACAGACGCTTTAGCATCCACCGTTGGGTTTTTATGACGTCATTTTAGATGTACATCAGTGGTGGAAAGTGTTGAATTTAAAAACGCGCCGTACAGATTAACGATTCTCAATTTGTGATACATGGCACACGTCGAGAAGCGTTTAAATTTATTGTGGATGATAAATCTGATTGCATGAATGTCTAAAATTTGTTTTCTTATAAATATAATCCATACTTTTCACTACTAAATGGATCTTAAACATACTGATCCTTAATATTGTATTTTTTTATCAACAGATGACGCCACTTTCCATTCTGTAACAATTACCATCGATTTTTGAAGAATACCAAGATTTTTAACTCATCAGAGGTCGCTAGTTGCCGAACAAATTAGCCCTTCGCTAAGATTGAAAAATAAACATATATGTACAAATAAATATTATTTTACATTAAAATTTTAAATGTTTTAATTTTTATTCTTTCATTTTAATTATTAAATAGTTAGTTATAATTTTAACATAAAAAATTTTAATATAAAAAAAAAATAATAATAATCATATCCTATGATTTCATTCGTAGCGTTTTCGAAACAGTTTTGGTTTTGATAACTGCGTTAGCGAAATGCCACTTTATTCGAGTTCTCAAGGTAATTTATTAAAATTCATTTTTGAATGTTATGTAGAGTTATTAGTACGAGTTATTTTAACAATTAATAATTGTTATAACTAAAACATCTGAACTATGGATGAGTGTGTCAGATGTTTATACTGAGATCTTAAAACCTTGTATATGATTTTATCGATTTATTATATAATTTATAATAGGTTTATAATGTTATCTCACTTAATGTCACGTTGCAAATGTAATCACAATGTAAACAATTGACCAACAGTACTAAGATAAACACAAGTTCAGTTCAGCTATCCATGTTTCTAAATTGATTGAATGATGGATGTTATATTAGTCATAATCATATATACAGACTATTAATCTATTATTTTGCGGTCCCTATTTCGCTTATTCTCTTCAAAAGAAATAAAATAATCAAGCACAAGCAATATGATTTATGGAAGAAAAACTGCATCCAGTGTTCCTTCCATAAATAAAACATTTTCTTCCATAAATCATAAATTTATCATTTATCCAGTTTAGAAGTATAATATAGGTAAACTATAGTTAACTATTTAAAAAAGACGACTGCTTAACTATAAAACTCAAGTAATAAACTGTGTTTATTACTTGAATAAGATAGGTAAACTGAACTTTTAGATGTAATGCCTACATTATGTTCAAATGCTACAATAGATTGAAAGTTTATGCTTGAACTTAGTAAGATGCATCTCTTTTGATTATTATTTTTATCAATTACAAGATCACTATTATCTGTAAAAGCAAACACATATATTATAATCCTATATTTACATGTAATGTACATAAATTGCTATAGAAAATGCAATACTTTTTATTATGAATCAGGCAAGACTGCTTATAGGACTTGTAATTAATTCATAATATAGTAAAAGGCAAAGAAAATAGTAAAAATAAAATTAAAAAAAATACAGAAAATTTTTGCATAGTTTAAAAATATCCGCTCTTGAAATGAAAGCATAAACATATTATTTCGCATTAGTATAGTCGTGTTAATGTTGGAATTTCTGCATTCTGAAAGTTATACCTGCTTCATGAAAGTTTAGATAACCTGAAAAACAAACTTACTGTTTTATCTGTAGTATGAAATATAAATAAAATGATCTCACAAAAGTTTATACATGTTAAAATTGTGTCAAATTTTAATAATAATTGATATTTATTTATTACTAAATCTATAATTTTTTAGTTTAAATTTTATTATTATTATTATAATAAATTCCTAGATATAAATATGAATTCATATTTTTTTACATTATTAGCATTAGTGTAAGATAATATGATTAGTATAATTTATTTATTTAATTATTATTTAGTCAATACATAAAGAAATAAACAATCAAAAACACAAAAGAAAAAAATTAATTAATACATAAACACTTTTGAGAATAGAACGAATTAACACATTTTATCATATGGACAATAAAAGAATGTCTTCTAATGTTAGTTCTAGCAAACACCACCAAATATAAGTTTAGATTTCTAATGTAATTGTTACATTAATAATGAATTCATTAATATTTTTTAACACTATATATACAGGTGATCATATATCTGCAGAATAATATATTTTATATAGAGTATGCAATTATCAACTTAAATATAGAAGAAAGGGAAAATTAGGGAAAAAAATTTATGTGTATGTTCAATTCAAATGATGTAAATGGAATATCTTTGATGTACAGGTAGGCCTCGATTAGTGCGAATAATTGGTTCCACGAATTTCTCGCGCTAATCGAATTCGCACTAATCGAAGTATTAACTCTATGGAAAATATGGTAATTGGTTCTTGCTTTGTGAGATTCCGGCCATTAGCTAACTTCACAATGAATAACTCTTAAACAGTTAGTGTTAAGTTTATTGTAAATATTTATTTTCATATTTTACATCATTGTTCATCATCTAAATTAATAACTTACCAGGAATTGCGTCTCATATCATCATCAAACCAAACGCCAAATCGAAACTAAAATAGCGAATCGAAAGCGGAAGTTGAGCGCCGCCTGGCCGCCAATTCTGGGTCGAGAATTGAGTGAATAGGCCGATTTGCAATTAAGCATTGCAACTTTATTGAATCAGTAAATTAGTTCCAGATAGCATTAATAAGCGAAGTTAATGAACCAATGAGAAATTTTTAACAAGTTTTCTATTTGTTTATTAGCAGAATACGACACCAAAAGATAACAAAAACAAATTTTTTTCACAAGTTTTATTTTAAATAAAGAAATCAGATAATAAACAAAAGAAAATAAATAATATCGGTAGTACAGCAATATAATAGGCAAATAAATTTGTAAAGATATCCTTATTTAAAAAAATTTAACAAAGAATGCTTTTATGTCGCTCAATCACATTCATATTTTGCTGTAGTGTAATCACTTCTCTTTTTTTCGTTTCCTGTTTTATCATCAAAAGTGTTCTTCCTTTTATCCATTTCGATACTTTTTAAAAGAGAAAATTCTGTACTCTACTGTATGTATACGATAGCAAAGCTAAATAATAGTACAGTAATGTTAAACAGTTAACGGCAAAAAGCCCATCTTTCTGATGTTTCACCCCTTCAAAATCGTGTGACCGTTCTTGGACTGCTCCTCGTCCGGTTTTACTAACCGAAAATTAACGGTAATTTGTTAATTGACATCATAAAAGGAGCTTTGTTAGTAAGACTGATCTGTGTTTACAACTCGCACTAATCGAATCTTTTCTTGCACTAACCGAATAATGGTATCAATTTTTTAAGTCGCACTAATCGAATTCGTGCTATTCGAAGTCGCGCTAATCGAGGCCTATCTGTATATTGAGTTTAAAACCCATAATTAATCAATAATATATATGTCATGGCAATATATATTATTTCATATATATCAAGGACCACTTATACTGATACTCCTACTTTTTAATTTAGTATACTGTGTTTTATTATACAATAATAGTTATACTGTAATGACAATACCAATATTGATAATGTTGTTACTGAAGCTAATAATAATGTAGAGCATATGCAAATGTAGCAATAGTTATCATCACCTATCTTGTAGAATACTTATATAAAGAGTGCATAATGCTTTTAATTTTATCATAATAAATAAATTATAATTTATGCACATTGAAATTATGTAAATTATTATTTAGCAATGAAAATAAATTATAATATATTACAGTTTACTTTATATATTCATATACCTATATATTTCCGAATAAATTGGAATTTTTTAGTTAGTCTGAAACATAATTTCACATAATACATTAATTCAATGGGAAATCAATGCTTCATATATGTTGTTTTGATATAAGCATGCTTTTTAGGAACAAAGCATGCCCCTCAATGATAATTCACACAATAAACAAAAATATAAATCAATGTTTATTATATATATATAAATATTATTTACCTATTCACCTCAATGATTACTGGGGGGTCCTCAACACATATTGAGGACCCCCTAATTATTGAGGGGAATAGGTAAATAGTATTGATGTACACCTTTCCCTCAATTTGCACGGTACTCAATTTACCTGGTTTTTTAAATAAAAACCATGTAAATTGAGTTATTGTTGATTGTTTGATTGACTTATTTTGATTGTTTTGCATTATGCCATTTATAAATTAAAAGAGTATTCAATAAATATGTATTTGTGAGTTTACGAGTTTGTAGAGATTAATAAAGAGTGAATACAGCTATATTTCAATATAGAACAATTTATTTACACAAAACAAAATAATCTTGTTTCACTATAACTAAATCCAATACAAAATCCATAAAATAAAATAATCTTGTTTCACTATAACTAAATTCAATACAAAATCCAATAATTATCTCATACAACACTAATCTATGTCTTTAATTCGTAACTCACAGTTCTTCTTAGTCCACTTTCGGCTTTCAGTTTATCGCTGAACTTTCGCTTTATCACTCACTATTAACTTTTACTGTCCAAGTCTCGCAGTTCAAAGACAGTTCTTCTTAGTTCACTTTCACTTTCACAATTTATCGCTCACTATTAACTTTTACCATCTCATACAACACTAATTTATGTCTTTATTTCAGAATAATTCACAGTTTTTCTTAGTCCACTTATTTTCACAATTTATTGCTCACTATTAACTTTTACTGTCCAAGTCTCGCACTCACAATTTATCGCTCACTATTAACTTTTACTGTCCAAGTCTCGCAGTGCAATTTATCGCTCACTATTAACTTTTACTGTCCAAGTCTCGCAGTTCAACTAAACTCAACTCAGCCTTGCAGCTCGCCTATTTATGTTTGAATGCTTTTACTGTTTTTATTTGTACAGAATATTGTTAATTTGTATTCGGTGTTTATTAATGTTTATGTTTTCAATATAGTAGTCAAAACAGCACTTCAAGCAAGGTGCAAATTTGTACAGAATATTGTTAATTTGTATTCGATGTTTATTAATGTTTATGTTTTCAATATAGTAGTCAAAACAGCACTTCAAGCAAGTTGCAGAAAGATTTTAATCTTGTAAAATGTTTTCAGACTTTATTATAGTTCTGGGACTATAATAAAGTCTGAAAACGTTTTACAAGATTAAAATCTTTTTGCACCTTGCTTGAAGTGCTGTTTTGACTACTATATTGATTTAAAGCATATGGTTTTTATAAAATTGGTTTATGTTTTCATTTTCAAAAATAAATTGAAAAAATATAAACATTAAATTGTCTCTAAAAATTAATGAACCAATCCCCTTTTTTTTCTTTAATCTTTATCTCATTTTACATGGTTATAAAGAACATATCCTCGACTTTAAAAATTAATGAACCAATCCCCTTTTTTTTCTTTAATCTTTATCTCATTTTACATGGTTATAAAGAACATATCCTCGATTTTTCTTTATCTTCTTTAAATTGATTTACATGGTTTACAGTTTAATTGAACATATCCTTCTATTTTGAGATTTACACAGTTTACAGTTTAATTGAACATATCCTTCTATTTTGTATGAATTCTTGTTCATTTTACAAAGTTTCGGTTTGCATGATTTTTCTACGAACATATCTTCCATGTAAATCGAAGGATGAGTGTATATAATAAACATTGATTTATATTTTTGTTTTTTGTGTGAATTATTTAGGTACATTAAATTATGATGGTGTATGAATTTCTAGAGATATGGGTCTTTTATAAGTAGTGCTTATCCAGTAGGCCCAAAATTAAAATAGTTTCAAATTCTATGGTAAGGTTACTTGAGTCTTTTGTTTTATGTTGGATATCTATACATAAAAAAACATCTTAACATAAAAAATTTATTAAACAATTTATTTTATGTAATAATAATCAACCTCTGTCCATAAAGTTCGGTGAATGATGGCATATTGCTCATGGTCATAAAAGTGTGCCACCGCCATATCCCACACCAGACAGCTCAAGACATGTGTAAACAAGTTTCAGAGCAGCAGCACTGCTTGTGTGCTTCTTGTACATAAACAGCACATTGTAGAGTGAAAGTTTAGTGCGCCCGGTAGAAACTCTGAAGGTCTCATCCATAAAGAATTCCTCCCTGAGGGCACGATGATGAATGCTGCTATGTACGTGGAAATACTGAAACATCTACTGCAATGGATGAAGTGGGTATGCCCCCAGTATGCCAAACAAGGCGACAGGACCTTGCTCCACGATAATGCATGACCACACACTGCCTTTCTGGTGCAGCAGTTCCTGGCCAAAAGGGGAGTTGTGTCATTCAATCACCCACCTTATTCCCCATACTTCTTCTTGTTCCCCAAATTGAAATCAGCTCTGAAGGGCCAGTGGTTTTCAGACATTTCGGACATCCAACATAATGTTACGACCAAACTGAAGGCTATCCCTAAAAGTAACTACGCCAGAAGTTTCCAGGATTTGTACAGCCGTTCCCAGAAGTGCATTACCATTGACAGGGATTACTTCGGACAGTAACTGCTGTTTCAGGTAAGTCAAAACTCCATTCGCAATATAGACACTTTCACCGAACTTTATGGACAAAGGTTGTATTTAATTATAATAAATGTTTGTTTAACATTGAGGGAGATTGCTGAAAATAGTGACTTCAATTGAAATGATATCAAGTGAAACCAAAATTCCTATTGACCTAGCACAGTTTCCAATAGAGGGTATCCATATCCCAGGAGATACAAAAATCTTGCACAGGGGTGTGGTGAATAGCAGATAAATAAATATATTATGCTGTTAATATATTCCAAAAATAGTTATCAACATTTCTGGGGTATTCCATTAATGTTGAATAGACTTTTTCCTCACTGCAGAGTCCAATAACTGAAAATGCCTGGTTAAAAATTCAAGATAGCTAGTGAAATTGGCAGATTGGTGCCTCCTTGAAACTCAGTTCCTCAGCATCTGCACTTTCTGAACATGCATGTGACCTCCTGTGCATGCATATAGGGTACCAGATAATTTACTAAAAATCAAGGGAGTACAGGGACCAAAAAGGTTGGGAACCCTTTACCTAGCATATAAATTTTCCAAGTGATAGGCTTAATTTGATTGTAAAGCCAAAGCATTTTCATCCAGTCAATCTGGCTGAATGCCCTGTGTACTGTATAGTTTAACTAATATATTTGTTCATAGTATTATATGCTTAAATTAATGTTCGTTTAAAAAGTGTTTTCTATAATTTTTAGTTTCCATCTCATTTTCTCTTTAATATAATGGAAAATACAGTATAAGAAAATAGAGCTTTATTCTGTTTCACTGTCTTAAAATTTTTAGTTTTTTTAATTAATTAATTAATTAATTTTTTGTTAGTGATGGAGTCGCAAAATGATATTAACTGATATTACATTCATCGACGATCTGCTGTATTTTAATAGAAGAAAAATTATGACATTTAAAATATTTTAATAATATAAAAACTTCATTAATTCTAAGATAAAATTTCAGATTCAAGACCAGAATTGTATGAAGAAGTTCGGTTACATAGAACCTCAAGAGAAAGAGAAAAGTAAATTTACTTTATTAAATTAATATTTTAATAAATTTAAATATAGCAACTAATATTAATTTATTTTAGGTATGATAACATGGCTGATTTATTTGCTGTCATTAATACACTTCAATGCTTAGAAAAAGCTTATATAAAAGATAGTGTTACTCCTAAAGAGTAAGTTAAAATTCTCTATCTTAAATTTATTTAGTCTAGTCATAAAAGTTTAAATTTAATATTTCTGTCTTCATTGTACTTTGTTAGAATGCATTAAATACATTTTTTTTTTTAACTTCATATATTTTAATACAAAAAATTCCTGATTTATGTAGTTTTGCTAGTTCAGAGATACAGTGGATGATCGATTAACTATCATAATCCATTCAAAGACGATGTTCACTACCTAAATTGTTCGTTAACCAATCATTGATTTACCATAGATTTTTATGGAAATTTGATTAATTCATTCTGGAGATCCAAAAAATTATATAATTATACATTTATTTATATGTAATAATATTATATATGTATAGTCTTACATTTTCAACTATCATGTTTATTTTCTGTTTGTGGGGCATTAAAGAATCTGTCCAATGTCAATTGCATTTCTTTCTTCTTCAGGATTTTTCGGACGTGATTAATAGCATTGTCATTATAGAGATCCCCAAGCTATTGACCTCACCTTGGTATGGCTGCCACTCTAAGACCAAAAAATTATAAAAACTCTCTTTTACCTCCCTTAATAAATCTTTGATTTGTTTTAAGTTATCTCCGAATTGATTTTAATCAAGAAAATCCACTGTTCTCTCATCCTTACCTATAAGGCTACGAATACACAAGGTCTAAGCCTGTCATTCTGTTAGTCCACAGGTCCCATGGTTTGTTTTATGAGGTATTCATTGTCTGAACATAAAAATCTTTTGGAAAGTGTTCGTTTAAATTTCTTCAAAAACACACAAGATCTAAGCCTGTCATTCTGTTAGTCCACAGGTCCCACTGTTTGTTCTGTGAGGTATTCATTGTCTGAACATAAAAATCTTTTGGAAAGTGTTCGTTTCAATTTCTTCTTAATCCGAACTACTTGTTAACTGATCAGCCACTGTGTGCAGATGTAAAATCATTTAATTTGAACTGCATTTTTATAAAGTAGAAAAAAAATTTCCCTAAATAATTTATTTTTTAAAAAAATGTCACTCATGGCCTTAAATGTTCATATTTATGTTCTCAGTATGCTTATTCATTTTATCTAACCATTCTATTTATCAAAGTATATGTTCATACATATTGAATTTTGATATCATTAGACATAAAAAATTTTCAATTAATACCAAACCTTTAGGAAAACATTACAGGTAGTCCTTGACTTAAGACCATTCATATTTACAATGGTGATGCAATTAATAAATTCCGTGATTGGTCAGTGCAATTCCATAGGTTTTAGTCCCTGATCCAGTGATCTGATATATGGAAAGCATCCTTGTTTTATAGTTCTTGTAGTTTTGTGTTTATGTTGATTAAAATAATGCATTAGATTCTTATAAACATTCCCAAAATTTATGAATTTCTCACTATCAATGTACAACTTATTATCGCTCCAACTTACAACATTGGAGTTTGAACGAAATCCTGTCATAAGTCAAGAACTAATTGCAGCTACATAAATATGTGATAAGTTGTGTATGAATCACATGCTAGATGATTAAGAAAAATTTTATAATATATATTTGTTGAATAGAATTGAATTGGAAACTTTAAATTGCATTTTTTTTAAATTTGTTTAAATTTATGTTTTAGACAATATGAGAATATCATTGCTGGATTATTACGATATATTATCCCTATGTATATATTTGTACAGTAGATCCTGTTTATAAAGTTAATTCATTCCGAAAATTTCTGTGAAATTGAATATTATTTAAGTGCAACAGTGTTTAAATTTGACATATGTGAATATATTTAATAATAAATAGTATATCTAGATAAAATTATTGAGAATATGTTAACATATTATATATAAGAAAATTTAAAGCTATACTTTTATTTGCAAAAATTAATTTTAATAAATTTTTTATTCATATTTTATAGAAATTTCATATAAATAAAAAAGATTTATACACCTGAATATATTCGAAACTGTGTAAACTACTATATTTTATTTCTTTATATGTCCATATTTTATAGAAATTTCATATAAATAAAAAAGACTTATACACCTGAATATATTCGAAACTGTGTAAACTACTATATTTTATTTCTTTATATGTCATAGCTTTATCTCTTTATACATAACATGTAAATTTATCATAATTGCCAAATCTTTCAAGAAATATTGAAATAATGAAAGTTTTTGAGACATAATACGCAAACTATGAATATAATTTGTTCATATATTACAGTTAAATTACTGTTTTACATAATTATGTTTATGGATATTCATAAAATATTGTTAAACTGCATAATATATTGATAAATAATTATCTAAATTGGATATCATATCAACTTATTAAGTCTCTTCATGTATAAAATTATTTACTTAATATCTTGAATATGCTAAAACACAGAACTTGTATAAAAATCAGGTTTAAAAGTTTGAGAGGTAGGATTATTGAAATAAATTGATATTTTTATTATTTAATTTTAAAATTCTTCAGAATTCAATTTATTATTAGAAATTATAAATATTACTTCAGCTTAATTGTAAAGTGAACTATCATTTTTTCCAGTTAGCGAAATTTAAAAAATTTATTAGTTTTTATACAATTTTTTTACAATATGATTTTTATTTAAGCAATTTATTCAATTAGAAATTTCAATGAAATTTTCGGATAAAATTTTTTGAGGCTTTATAAAGATTCTATGTTTTAACCTTATGAATAGCAAGTCAAAAAAAAAAAATTACATTTAACTGCCAATAACAAAAAGGCAGATAGCATGAAGAACTATAAATCTGGTTTCCAAATGACTCGCAAAATAATCATCTTGTTTTGTTAATCAATCAGAATTTGAAGGAAAATCAAATAAATTTGAGTTTCCCGTTCAGTAGGATTATCTGGAAATAGAATAATAAGCACTTAACACAGTAGGTAGGATAAATGACTCAAAGTTTATTCTACTAGAGTACTTTCGATTAGAGTATAACCATTTTCAGCATTCCAACATTCTGAACGAGAACGAGTACTTTTTATAAAGAACTCAGGGATTCTGGTATATGGTATATTAAATTTATAGAGTTTGGGATTCTGGTCTGTGAATGGAATAGAACTTCAGATATCAAATTGGAAATTTAAGAGTTCCTAGCCATAATATGAAATGTTTCTAAATGATCTGACAAATATATTAGAAATAAAGTTTTTATATTTATATACTAATGAAAACTCTGAAAATAGCGGTCAAAAATTAATCTTTTAAAAGACTATTTAAATAGATATCACAGGAATATCCATGGAATAAGATGTTGACATTGGATTGATTTGAATATACAGTTGATTCTCGCTATTTGTTGTAGTTATGTTCTATAAATTCTTTGCGAATACTGAATTAATGAATAGTGAACCATTATGCCTATGGGAAATATAGAGTTAAGTTCCTGCAAACGTTTCTTCCCAACATTTCAATACATGGTTTGTGTATGTTTTTCTGTTTACCAACACCTTATTTAATATGTATTACATTACTTACAAATAATTACAGTATATGCAGTGACTAGTACTCATAATAAAAGTTGAATGAGACTGCACTAAACACAAACCAAAAAATAATACTCAAAAGCCTTTAGCATTCAAAAGATATTCAGTAGGATTATCTGGAAATAGAATAATAAGCACTTAGCACAGTAGGT
The DNA here is from genome assembly GCA_000484575.1 of Olivierus martensii. Taxonomy (NCBI): domain Eukaryota; kingdom Metazoa; phylum Arthropoda; class Arachnida; order Scorpiones; family Buthidae; genus Olivierus; species Olivierus martensii. Next base: position 22,040 of record AYEL01046540.1, read on the forward strand.
AGGATAAACGCAAAGTTTATTCTACTAGAGTACTTTTGATTAGAGTATAACCATTTTCAGCATTCCAACATTCTGAATTTACTATTATATAAAAGAACGAGTACTTTTTATAAAGAACTCAGGGATTCTGGTATATGATATATTAAATTTATAGAGTTAGGGATTCTGGTCTATGAATGGAATTGAACTTCAGATATCAAATTGAAAATTTAAGAGTTCCTAGCCATAATATGAAATGTTTCTAAATGATCTGACAAATATATTACGGTACGCTGATGAGCGCTTGGGTATCTGCAATGATACCATGCGCACATCTGGCAACCCTGCTTGATGCTGCCCACTAGCTAAGTGATCCAGGCTAGTTGCAATCATTTCACTCATGTTAGCAGAGCTGTAATCATGTATTTATCAGTGTTTACCCTCTTCTTATTTTGCATTTGTATTTCTTTTAATTTCAAAAATTCAATATTACATCTAAGAGGAAGAATGATGATGATAAAGCAGCAAAAAAGATGCAAAGTTTTGACATTATCTCAGAAAAATTGAAATTTTAGATAAGTTGAAAAATGGTATATATGTTTCATCACTTGCAAGAGAACAACTATAAACGAACACAAAGCATAAGAACACTTTGTGAGAGGCATTGAAAAACTCTGCACTCCTTACCACGAATTTTTTAAAGAGTTGCGTCAGTCATTGTCCCAAGCAAAAATCACTAACTTTTTAAAAAAATAATTGCATCATGTACCTACTTATTAAACAGTAATAAAAATCCTTTCAATTAATATTTGTTTCATTTTCCCTTTTTAATTACAACAATATTTAGGTTTGTTTAAATTTAATACTTTCTTAATTTGAACTATACCTAACACATTTTTTCCACAGAAAGTTAACTTTGTGGAATGCAATTTTAACTTGCATGCAATGTATTAATGACATAACCCCTGCATTCAGCAAGGGTTTACTGTATCTCATACACCAATGCCATGCACTCAATTTTGGTATTTTCAACTTTTGTTAGGTTTATCATTTGAAAGATGAATAAGGATTGCCAATCATATAACAAAATGTCAATCATGAAAAGTTAATTTTCTAATAAATTGGAATATCAGAAAGCAAATCATGGAAATTATTTTAAAAGGAACTGTAATCAGTAGCAGACTGGCCAGGATGTCTGCTTGCCTAATGGCAAGTGGGCCCCCTTAAAAATTCTTATAAAAATTAAATGATAGACTTGTAAGATCCAGGGAGACCCCTCCCAATACCACTTTCCAAGATAATTATTCTATAACAATTCTATTAGTTTGAGATCTGAATGATCACACTTTATTTCAAAATTCATCTAAAAATTTAATTATTATTTATAGCCACATTTTGCAAAGTTTTATGACAGGAAATAGAGTCAGAAACTTCAACACAAAAAAACAGAAGAAAATCAGACAAGGAACCTCTCTTTTTCCAACTTGTTCTTTTTTTGTATACAGTCATCCATGAATCATCATTAATCATCAGCAACAGTTAATGTATAAAAGGACCTTCGTTCCTTTTGAAGTTGTTCCTGGGTTTTGGTCAGTTCAACCAGACCAAAAACCATATCCAAGTTAAAGAGAACATAGAAGATAGAATATAGAAATAGAATAAAGAAGAAGAATATAGAAGATAGACAATAAGATAAATACCTGTATATCAACAGAAGAAGAGTATGATAAATCAACAAGTTCCCGCTAACCGGGTGGATGAAGGAACTATTACTCACACTATCAATGTTGGAAGAAGTCACTTTTTATGATAAAAAGGACTAAAATTCATTCATAGTTCATCCAGAAGTTAACTTACGGCAATAGAAGGAAATACTACAACCAATAAAAAGGAAGATTCTATTTCCAAGTATATACGACTCTGTTCGAACACTTTGATTATTTTTCGATCTTGTTCTTTTATCGCAAATATCATTCATATCTCAACATAGTTATTTGTTCTCGATCTTTGTTTTATTCAATCAATTCATTTTATCGACTATCTATTTTTATTGTTAAATAAAATTTGCTTTTGCTTTTGTTAACGAGTAGTGAGTCAGTCTTTCGTACCAGGAGCTCTGTGCCTCTTACTCATGCAACCTTCAGAAAAACACGACCTTATTCTAAAATCGGCCAAAATCTTTATATCGTTCGTGCTGGAGTAACACAATTTTAAACTGCTCCTGGTGTCAGACCTGACAAAATTTCAACCCATTGTGAATTTTTACAGACTTATAGTTGTGGATGGGCCCCTTTGTCTCCTGGCAACCAATATTTTTAGACCCAGTCTGCCATTGACTGTAACACTTCAAAAACTTTATAATATTGACATCCTTTATGATCAACCAGAAAACAATTTATTATAGTCTATTGTAGCTAAACATCATTTTGTTTATCCAATTTTTCAGTTTATTTAACTAACTCTTCCCTCATATAGATTAAATAATCAAAGTTTCACTAATTTTAATTCATACTCACTTTTATTTCTTGTTCGAATTCCCCATAAATATAACTCCAATTCAGGATCATTATCAATTAATACAGTTCCAATACTTTGTCCCCATTGATCATATGAATTTAACTGATCCAATATTCTATATTTAAATTATTTATTTAAATTTATTATTACTTATAAATCAGGAAAATTAAAAATAATCACAAATATTATTTGTTCTATTAAATTAATACTTTTCAAAATTATATATTTATCTTTTTCCACCATTAATCATTTATTTCATTAATATTATCATAATCCAATTAAAATTTAATAATTAATTTTTCTTTTAAATAAGAAAATGTAAATTAAGAAGAAGAATATCATATTTTTTTATACTTAGAGAATGAATTTTTAATAAATTAAACTTTAAATGAAAAAAATTCAGTGAAATATAATTTAAAACAATGAGATATAATGAATAATATCAAATTCTGAGATATTGACTGGATACAGTCTTGAATTTTATATAAGAAATCTGTTTAATTTCGTAAATTATATCCTAAAAATTGACATTTCATTTTAAATCCAAATTAAACAATTAATTTTTAAACAAGATTTACAAAAAGCTGAATGTTTAGTTATGTGATTTAAAAAACAAATCATGTAATGAAATATTATTATTTTATAAATACAGGAATACCTCGATTATCACGGTTTCGATTATTGCGATTCTCGATTTATCGCAGTTTATAATTTGATACCAAAATTCAATTATTGCACTCAAAATTCGAATTATCGCAGCTTCGAGATATAGCCCACTATATAAGCAACCAGAATTACATTTCTTCTCCAGGTAACTCTCTTTAGCACTTTGTTTTTTATCCGACGGCACTTGCTCACCACTCATCAGTAATTGTCCGCCTTTACCTGAAGTACACGTGGACAGGGTCGGCTTAACCTGGTAAGCAGATGATGCACAGCATCGGGGTGCCAAAATTATCATTTTCTCAATATAGTTAGTCATAGAATACATATCCCGCTTCTTTAGGATTGGAATTAATCCAAGGTGGCCATCTGTTGCCAAACAATGCAACTTGACTATCAATGGTTGTTATAATCTCGTCTTTCTCGTGTCAGTAAAGTAATTTGTCGAGATTGATGATTTTTATGCTCAAAAAATAACTGCGATATATTTCAACTTTAAATAATTTTATCATATTAAATAATAATAAAAAAACTAACGCCAAATTAAAAAAATTATTTGAGAATTTTATCCGATGACGGAATAACGCGATATTTCGCCCAAATCGCGAGATAAGTGGAGTATCTGCATTTTTAAAAATTAAATTAGAATTAATATTTCTTTTTTTTTAAATTTTATTAATCAAATATTTAAAAATTTTATAATGCCTTAGTTATATTTAACAACGAAGAAAAAATCTTTTTATATATATTATATTAATTGCAATGTCACATATTTATCCAGACCCGTATATCAGGAAGAGCAAATAAAAGTCGCCCTTGGGTGTCTTCCAAAAGTTATTCGTTTCAGTAAAATATTATCTGATTTATCTGCTTTCTTCATCATCCAACACGACCATGTTTGAGTTTAACCATCAATTTATCATCCTATACTTCTAAAAAGTTCCTTCCTTTAATAATAAATCTACTTAAGTATGCATATTGTTTCAAATGACATGGCACGTCATAATTTTTTTTTAATTAATATTATGCGAATTAATCCTACAGAATTGTATTTTATATAGTTAAAAACATCATCATCTACTGGTATATTAATCAACGCTAAATATTCCAACATAAAAATTCTTTGAATTTTTATGTTGGAATCATCATAATCTATCTAAACGGCTGGATTCTGCTTTTCACGGAATTGCCAAATGTGATACATTCGATAGATCTCATCAAACCGGTCAAAAATTATAATAGACCCATGGACGAAAGCGGCACGATTAGAAGATATTTCGAAAAATTTATCTCAGAATTGGTAAACGAACCATGTACCGCTGCCATATTGAATGATAAGTTAAACGTCACGTGACCGTCATCGTAATGACGAAAACCTGCTATGGTTTCACATCTTGTTTTAAAAGCCAAAAATACGCCAGGAATTATTCTTACGGTTATGATTTTATGCTGAAATCAATAAGTTACTTATGCAACTTATAGATTTATATATTATATATACATTAGTACATAATATACAGTATATTTGCATCAAGATGTATAATTACATCATCTTGAAAGTGTTCTTGCCAAGGAGTTTGAATATAATTCTTGCGCAACACTTTCACGATGTATTACAGTAAACTCCCGTATAGCGTGCTCTCCTATAACACGAATTCATATAACGAAATCGCTCTTCTATAACAAGAACTCGTGTAATTTTATATCTTGAAAGTGTCGCTCAAGACATTGTCCCGTTCAAGATGGCGTCGCGCACAGGTATCGATACTTTGTTGTGATAAGTCTTGAAAGTGTCGCTCAAGACATTGTCCCGTTCAAGATGGCATCGCGCACAGGTATCGATACTTTGTTGTGATAAGTACTTTTTCATATAGCTACTTATCGGTTCCGTTTTCGGATTGATTTAATACCGATTTACTGCTAGTGGTACAATTGTCGCCTTACCGAAGCACGGCGAAAGTGGTACACATCGAAAAGGGTCCGAAACATGCAAAGAATCCCTAGTGAACCAAGGGTCAAAGGTCAAACGTTTACGAGATACAGAGTCCGAAACATGCAAAGAATCTCTAGTGAACCAAGGGTCAAAGGTCAAACGTTTACGAGATACAGATGCATCTAGGCGTCCGAAACATGCAAAGAATCCCTAGTGAACCAAGGGTCAAAGGTCAAACGTTTACGAGATACAGATAGATTTAATACCGATTTACTGCTAGTGGTACAATTGTCGCCTTACCGAAGCACGGCGAAAGTAGTACACATCGAAAAGGGTCCGAAACATGCAAAGAATCTCTAGTGAACCAAGGGTCAAAGGTCAAACGTTTACGAGATACAGATGCATCTAGGCGGCATAGGTAGTGGAGCACGGGAACGGGACGCGTCGCGTGGCAGATCGCAGCGATGCCAGGCACAACGCCAAACCACATGCGCCTTTTGCAATAAACGGAACTTTGCGGGTCTATATCTCGTAAACGTTTGATTTTTTACCCTTGGTTCACTAGGGATTTTTTGCGTGTTTCAACCCCCCTTTCGATGTGTACCACTTTCGGTAAGGCGACAATTGTAAAATTATGCAAAAATCTCGGATTCCGTGAAAAGCAGAATCTTGCCATAGAAACATTTAAAATTAAATTTATCTCTGGCATCATTAATCAGATTTAGATAAATATTTTAAGAAGTGAATGTAAAAATTCCTGAAAAACATGGCGAACATTCTAGCATCCTTTTCTACTTGTATAACAACTGGAAACTTCTCTCTTAAATGTAAGTGGTATCAGAATTTTCATTTATTAAAATTTTATTAAACATTATTAAATTCTTTACTGTTCGAATATAAATAATCAAATAGATAAAAAATTTTATACAAAAATACAATTTTAAATATATTTTTAAAAAATATTTATCGTCTTAAAAAACTTTCTGTATTTTATTGTTAAAAAGAAATATTTATGATAAAGTTTAACAATTTTTCAGTTGTTATTTTTGGAAACACTTATTTTCCAGTAAACATATTACAGTATATTCAGTGAATGTTGTATATTTATTTTTTCAATATCTGTGATTGATTTGCTTATCTCTTTCTCTTGGCCCTATTTTTTATTGTTATGGAAAAATATACTTACAGTACATTTTTATATGTGAAATATATCTTCGATAGATATATTTTGCATAAGAAATTTAAAGTTTTAAATAATCATCTTTACATAAATATCTATTAAGTTGTTTTAAATGTTTTTTTTTTTTGAGGACTTACATTACCACTTGATATTTTTGTTATATTTTCGTATTTTTAAAAAACTTTTATTAAAAATGGTACTCAATGGAATAGCATTAACAAATTTTGATATTTATGGAACTATTAAAACATAAAAATGAATGGTTAAAAGCAAGAAATACAACTGTACAATTCAAATAAAGAAAACGTCATTATATCCATAATTTTTTAATTTATACTTTTTTTGTTGTATGTAATTTTATATATTCTTATACTATAAATTTACCTAATACTGTCAGCAGGTTTTGATATTATATTCATAATTTTTTCTGAAATATTGTTAGATTGACAAAAATTGAGAGGAAAATGTTAATTTGGGAAAAAAATATAGGAAACAAAAGAATATTAAGATTTCAGTAAAATGTAATTTGTACAGGATGTCCCAAAAGTCTGGAATCATAATGAATTCCTTCATTTCCTTTCTTTTCATGTAGACTGTTAAAATTAGGCATGGTTGGTTAACAGTCCGTTTATGATAGTTGTCAGCCATCATAAATGGACTGTTAGACCTGGCGCACATTGAGACCCAGGGGGACACAGGCGACGCAGCGCAGCACAGCACAGAACTTTGTGTTCAAGCGGTTTTTACATAGACATGCGTGAATTGACATACACAGCAGGGCAGGGCAGGAATGTGCCTGTCCCACACAGTGTGGGTGACACAGTTTCCTGTGCACATGTCACATAGTACAATATGATATGGTGTTAAAACACTTAAATTAAATTGTTTCTATACACATTTTAGGACTTATTTATTTATCCGACATGTATCTGGTTCTATGATATGTTTTAATTAAACAAATAAAGTTGTAAAAATGTAAGCGATGTGGAAAGGCTTTTAATTTATAAATAAGAAAGTCTTAATACTAAATACTCTCCAAAGAGAAATACTAATATCTGCTTCAGAATCCGATTCTGAACTTAAATAAGTTCTTCCATATTTCTAGAATGAACTCAGCCACAAGAACTGTTTGGCAATGTGCGCGTGGAGCTGTGTCACATCAAGGACAGTCCTACCAGGCAGTCCTGTCCTGCGCTGAGTGCCTGTGTCTCAATGTGCGCCTTGGCTTAATGGAATGTCAGCATCAACTGGATCTGTGTGTTAAAATAATGGATCATTTCAAACATGTTCTATAAAACTCCCTATGATTCTAGACTTTTGGAACACTGACTGTATATTGATGTGTTTTATCATTAACTTTAGAATTGGAAAAAATTTTTCAAGAGCTAAACAATAAAATATTGATTAAAAGCATATTTTATGTCTACAGATTAATTAATAATTTCTACACTTTCATATTAAAGATAAAAAAACATTTTTTACTTAATTTGGAGGATCCATACTTCTTCTCTAACTTCTGTGAATTTGTTATTATTATAGTAATACTTAGGATATATAAAATGCTTCCTTTTGAACATGATTCATGGGGTCCTACCAGGCAGTCCTGTCCTGCGCTGAGTGCCTGTGTCTCAATGTGCGCCTTGGCTTAATGGAATGTCAGCATCAACTGGATCTGTGTGTTAAAATAATGGATCATTTCAAACATGTTCTATAAAACTCCCTATGATTCTAGACTTTTGGAACACTGACTGTATATTGATGTGTTTTATCATTAACTTTAGAATTGGAAAAAATTTTTCAAGAGCTAAACAATAAAATATTGATTAAAAGCATATTTTATGTCTACAGATTAATTAATAATTTCTACACTTTCATATTAAAGATAAAAAAACATTTTTGACTTAATTTGGAGGATCCATAGCTTCTCTAACTTCTGTGAATTTGTTATTATTTATTATTATAGTAATACTTAGGATATATAAAATGCTTCCTTTTGAACATGATTCATGGAGTTAGATTTGAAGTAAATATAAAACTGGGACATATTATCTAGATATAATATGGCCTAAATAATAAATATATAAAGTGTAGCCATCAAAACTTTGAAAAATATAAAATTATACTACACAACACTCTCAGAAGAGTAAATATAATGTAATAAATTAAAACTTATAAATATTAAGCTTGAAATTATTAATCGTCTTAATAATTTCTATTTATGATTCATTTGTTATATTGAATTCTTTAATGTAAAACAAAAGTTAATTTTTAAATGCATACATATTTTGTAGTAATTCTGTTTTTAAATTGTTTATTCATACAGAATCACTACTTTATAAATTAATATGATATTATATATATTAAAAAATATCAAAATTTAATATTTTATATTTAGAAACAAATTTTATATATGACAAAATTTCATTAAACTTAGATTAATTTAAAAGTTTTTGTAACTGCAGATATTTTGCTAAAATATTCTTTGTTTAGAAATTACTAAAACAGTTTTAATTGTACCCTAAACCAGTGCTTCTCAAAGTGTAGGTCGCAACCCCATATGGGGTCGTGTAGCTAAATTTAAGGGCTGCGGAAATTTTAGCAATCTCTTTTAATTCGCATTCCTAACTTGTATACCTGTATACCAGGGTTGTGAAAATATTTGATCAGGTAAAAGGGGTCGCCAAATGGAAAAGTTTGAGGGGCTGCGGAAATTTTAGCAATCTGTTTTAATTCGCATTCCTAACTTGTATACCTCTATACCAGGGTTGTGAAAATATTTGATCAGGTAAAAGGGGTCGCCAAATGGAAAAGTTTGAGAAGCACTACCATAAACCATTAAAATTATCTCAATTTATCATCTAGGCTACTTCAGTGAATGTAATCATACTTTGGTTCATTATTTTATGTTTTCTTTATACTCAAGATATTTTGTGCTGCTGTGATCATAGGTCAATTCTGATAAAATACCATAATGAAATTTGCATTTCAATTTTATTGAAAAATATTATTAAAGAAATTAGGAGTATGATAGCCATTATTAAGCTAACATTTTATCCATTAATATAATTACTTAATTAATAATGTTTATAGCATATTCCTTAATAAAATAATTTTATGCATCTATTTTTGTTTGTCCTGCAAATATCTTAAAGGTATGAGTATATTCAAATTTTGGGATACTGTTTCTAAGCTACATTTTTATTAATTTGAAGTTTCTACTGATCCCATTATAATATGGCAGCCATTTGGAAATTTAAAATAATCATATTTTTCAAAATTATTCAGCATGACTAAAGTTATAAAACATTGAATATTTTTGATAGGATTTATCAAAAATGTTTCATTTGTTTTTAAATGGTTATAATTTTATTTGTTGGTAAATCTATACTTGACTGTTACTATAGTGCATAAATCTCTATTTATTGATCTATTTTTTAAAATAATCTATGATTCAATTATCAAATAAAAGTTTATAAAATATAAAATTTTCTTTTTACACACAAAATTTAAAATAGTTTTCATATTTTTATAGTTATTTTTCAAAATATTTGAAATTTTGAATACGCCATTGACTAACACTTCAAAAACTTTATAATATTGACATCCCTTATGATCAATCAGAAAACAATTTATTATAGTCTATTGTAGCTAAAAATCATTTTGTTTATCCAATTTTTCAGTTTATTTAACTAACTCTTACCTCATATAGATTAAATAATCAAAGTTTCACTAATTTTAATTCATACTCACTTTTATTTCTTGTTCGAATTCCCCATAAATATAACTCCAATTCAGGATCATTATCAATTAATACAGTTCCAATACTTTGTCCCCATTGATCATATGAATTTAACTGATCCAATATTCTATATTTAAATTATTTATTTAAATTTATTATTACTTATAAATCAGGAAAATTAAAAATAATCACAAATATTATTTGTTCTATTAAATTAATACTTTTCAAAATTATATATTTATCTTTTTCCACCATTAATCATTTATTTCATTAATATTATCATAATCCAATTAAAATTTAATAATTAATTTTTCTTTTAAATAAGAAAATGTAAATTAAGAAGAAGAATATCATATTTTTTTATACTTAGAGAATGAATTTTTAATAAATTAAACTTTAAATGAAAAAAATTCAGTGAAATATAATTTAAAACAATGAGATATAATGAATAATATCAAATTCTGAGATATTGACTGGATACAGTCTTGAATTTTATATAAGAAATCTGTTTAATTTCGTAAATTATATCCTAAAAATTGACATTTCATTTTAAATCCAAATTAAACAATTAATTTTTAAACAAGATTTACAAAAAGCTGAATGTTTAGTTATGTGATTTAAAAAACAAATCATGTAATGAAATATTATTATTTTATAAATACAGGAATACCTCGATTATCACGGTTTCGATTATTGCGATTCTCGATTTATCGCAGTTTATAATTTGATACCAAAATTCAATTATTGCACTCAAAATTCGAATTATCGCAGCTTCGAGATATAGCCCACTATATAAGCAACCAGAATTACATTTCTTCTCCAGGTAACTCTCTTTAGCACTTTGTTTTTTATCCGACGGCACTTGCTCACCACTCATCAGTAATTGTCCGCCTTTACCTGAAGTACACGTGGACAGGGTCGGCTTAACCTGGTAAGCAGATGATGCACAGCATCGGGGTGCCAAAATTATCATTTTCTCAATATTGTTACTCAGCAATACTGTACATTGCTGAGTAGATATTACAAAAAAGCTGCATCAGATGCCGGGACCTCTAGAGTCGGCACTGCATGTGAATATTTATTTCTTTTCTTATTTACCCCTACAATGAATTATAAAAGAAGCAAGGATGATATCAAGTCAACAGCTATCAAGAAGAAACATAGAGTGATCCGCTTAGAAGATTGGCACGTTTAAGACATTTTTTGTACTTTGTATATAAAATTTAATTAATAGATTTGAAAAATCCTTGGCAGTGATCACCCATTTTACATGCATTATTTATCCCGATTATCGTGGATTCGATTATTGCGGTATTTTTCGTGGCAACAATAACCGCGATAATCGAGGTATTCCTGTATATTTATTCAAATTAACCAAACAACACAGCCAAGCTTCCCCTGGCAGACAAAGTCTAAATTAAATTTTTCTATAAACTAACTTTTCCAAAAACTGCTTAATCGTATCAAGGCTTAGTTCAATGGATTAAAGCACTACATGCAGTCATAAGCTATTAAAAACACTTTTTTAATATTATTCACAATGGTAAAAACGCTTTCGGTATCATGGATACCCTCCTCAGTTACATGGAATTCTTTAAAGAATATAAATCAAACAAATTATTCGATAAATAATTTGTTCGATTTATGTTCTTTAAAATATTCCATGTAACTGAGGAGGGTATCCATGATATCGAAAGCGTTTTTACCATTGTGAATAATATTAAAAAAGTGTTTTTAATAGCTTATGACTGCATGTAGTGCTTTAATCCATTGAACTAAGCCTTAAATTTTTCTAACGATTATTTTTGAATTAAAGCTATGGTGTCGCCATCTGTTGAGTTAATAATTAATTAAATTCAGAATTTAGTACTAAGGTGGCGCCATCTAGTAATTAATGATTACACTATAAGTTTTAAATTATTTTGTGCCCGAAATAAAATTTTGCCACCACACCAGACTCAAACCGGGATCTTTGGGATAGCGCCTCAACACCTTAACCAGTTAGACCACAGCGACCTATGGCAGAATTCCATTTCGGGAAGTTCATATATTGATTGCTACAGAGACTTTTATCGGACAAGGCTGAAACTAGTGCTCCCAGGTGGGCTATCTACGTAGCACCTGGGAGCCTTTTGTATTTATTTGAATTACTATATGAAAATGTTCAAATCTTCTCTTCCATTTAGGGTCAATCCTTTGATTTTAAAAAATTAAAACGATTTAGAGGTTGAAAAATATTTAAATTCAATACCATCAGGGCCGTGCGGTGCTATGAGGCAGAGAGGCGGCTGCCTCAGGCAGCACCATAAGGGGGCGGCATAAGTGCAAAATCAAAATACAATTTGAACCATTCAATAATTAAAAATTTTTATGCAATGCTTTTTCTACGTTGATAGTTCTGCTTTGAGCTTACAATTATTGACAATATTTGATTTTAATGTTAGTTTGTCTCGAGAAGTGGAAAGTGGCTGTGATGTGTTTAAATCAGTAAATCAAAATAAAACAAAATCTGAACTAGCTAATAGGACCTTAAAATAAAATTAAAGATACAGGAGCACTTTTGAGCTGGACTGCCCCTCTTCAGCTGCACAAAGGAAGTGAGCGTTAGCATAGAACCTAACAGAGAATGGGACATCTGTAAAAACAAGTGTAAATTGTAATTTAAACCCTGAGTGTCAGAGGAACGGTAAAACCAAACAGGTTGTGCATGTGGGATAAAATGTTAGGCAAAAAGGAAGTGAAAATAAAGCGATAATAGATACAAAATTTACGTTTTCATACTTAAATACTATAGTCACGTTAATTAAACAGGTACTCCCAAGCACTGGGCATAGAGTATTTATCCCAAGAATACAGAAAGAAAAAAAACATTTAAGGGGGCGGCATTTCGAAGACTTGCCTCATACTGAGAAAATTTATCGCACAGCCTTGAATACCATATCTGTTTTTGAAATATATAAACCATATTTGTTTTCTCATATCATTATTATAATCTTAGTTAAACTTGTTTTGTGAAGATTTAAAAATATATATTCAAGTTCAATTCTTATTTGAATGCAAATTGAGAGCTATTTGAATTTCAACTGTAGTAATTGTTTCCAACAAATACTAGCTTTGTTGTACTTTATATTATTATTAAATGACAAACTACTGATACAAGTTGAAAAAGACTCTTTATTCTATGACCTGATCTTAACTAATACAAGTGATGACCACTAACGGCCATCTAACAGTCAAGTTATTCAAAAACAACCGCGTTGCCAGACAGTCTGTTTCAGTGTTGCCAAATACACACAACACCTCCCCCTTCAGTCCCTGTACCTCAGAGGTCTAACGACAGGTCAACCTCTTTGGATTCTTTATTGAAATATTGAATTCTCAGTTGAGGAATTCTGATGTTCAGTATTATTGTGAACAGCATGAGTATATTTTCTCCCAAGTAGTGTTTGATTTAGTATGATATCTTCATATCTTAACTCAGTTCATGCTTGTTTCTCCATTGATGATGATTTCAGGTTTTTTTGTGTTTCTTCGTAATATTTTTCCCCTTAAAGTTTTTATTATGTACGATCTTGGTTGCCTCACTCTTCTTATCACTTCTGCTGATTCCCATAGTTTAGTGTTTATGTTTTGATGTAAAATTTGATCTCCTATTTCCCACTTTCCTGAGTTTGACTTTGATGTTCTATCATAATACTCTTTAATTTTTGTTTGTTTATCTAGCAGTTTTTTATGAATTCACCTTTGTATCTTGGGGTTCAAGGCTTCTTTAGTAACAGGTAGTTTTGTTCTAATTATCCTGTTCAGATTCAGTTGAGCTGGTGAGACATTTAGTCCAGTCATTGGAGTGTTTCTCTGCTCCATTAGTAGTTCCCTGTAGTCCTTTCTCTCTTCCTGAACTTTTCTTAATAGTTGTTTGCAGGTTCTAACTGCTCTTTCTGCTAATCTGTTGCTTTTGGGATGGTGAGGACTGGCAATCACCACTATTATGTCATAGTCAATTGCAAACTCTTTGAACTCTTTAGAATTAAATGGCATATTGTCAGAGATTATCTTTACTGTACTCCATGAGTTGCAAATATTGTCCTTAGTGTGTCTATTATTGATGTTGCTGTTTTGTCTCTTAGTGGGATGATCTCTAACATTTTGAGAAGTAATCCATGAGGACTAAGTAGCTTTTCCTCATGTCTTCACATATGTCTATCCTTATTTTCTCAAAAAGAAGTCTTGGAATCTCATGAACTAAAAGTGGTTCTTTCACTTTTGAGGAATTATACTTATTGAAAGCCCAGCATGTTTTGATAAACTGTTCTATATCTTCCAACATTTCTGGCCAGTAGAACAGTTGGCAAGCTTTTCTTTTGATTCTTTCTATTCCTGCATGATTGGTGTGCAGTAACACTAGTATTTTTGCATTAGTGTTAGGCACTACTAGTTTGTTTCCAAGAAACAAGAGTCCATCTACAATATACAATTCTCTTCGTAACTCCCAATACTTTGCCATTGATTGTTGTAATATTTGTTTTCTTGACTTTGGCCATCCCTTTCTGCAAAATTTAATTACTTCACTTACTGTCAGGACATTTGCTATGTCCTGTCTAAACTCTCTTTTCTTGTCATCTCTCATTGGTAAATTTCTAGTAATACAAGATACCATCTCTGTCATCTCTGGATCATCATCAACTGAATCATTTATGTAGTCCCTTGAAAGGAGATCTGCTACATATAATACTTAAGCCTTCCTGATAAATATTGTATATTGATTGTGTACTTAAGTAGTTTAAGTTTTATCCTTTGTAACCTTGATGAATGTATCAAATTTATTTTCTTATTAATGACTGCTATCAGAGATTTATGATCAGTTTGTATTGTTACAGTATTCCCATGCACAAAATTGTGGAATTTGTTCACTGCAAATACAATAGCCAACATTCCTTTTTCTATTTGAGCATAGACCTGTTCAGTATTAGTGAGTGCTCTAGATGCAAAGGCTACAGGTCTGTTGTTTTGCAGTAAAAAACAGCCTAGCCCACACTTTGATGCATCACATGATATGACTATGATTTTTGTTCTATCAAAATTAGCTAACAGTGGTGCTGTTGATAGTGATTTTTTTTAATTTGTGAAGTGCCTCATCATGTCTTTCAATCCAGTTTCACTGATTGTCTCTTTTAAGAAGTTCTCTGAGTGCTGCTGTCAATTCAGACATATTTGGTACATATTGAATATGCCCATGAGTCGTTGCAATTGTTGGTTTTTTCAGGGCCAGCAATGCCCTAACTACTTTTGGATCTGGTTTTCTTCCTTCTTCAGAAAATACTTG
The DNA here is from genome assembly GCA_000484575.1 of Olivierus martensii. Taxonomy (NCBI): domain Eukaryota; kingdom Metazoa; phylum Arthropoda; class Arachnida; order Scorpiones; family Buthidae; genus Olivierus; species Olivierus martensii. Next base: position 37,374 of record AYEL01046540.1, read on the forward strand.
TCCTACATACTTGACAGTTTTGCACAAATATACTCAGGCTGTTCAAAATAATACTGAACATCAGAATTCCTCAACTGAGAATTCAACATTTCAATGAAGAACCCGAAGAGGTCAACCTGTCATCAGACCTCTGAGGTACAGGGACTGAAGGGGAAGGTGTTTTCTCTCACACAGAATGTCATCAAAGTATATAACTACTCCTTTAGTGTCACCAAAGTATTTGACATTTAATTCTTGGAAAGCTTCAGGTGCACATGACAAGCCAAAGGGAAGTCGTTTATATCAATGTTTTACTCCATCTGGGATTATGAAACAGACCTTATTGGCAGATTTTTTATCTAGTGGCACTTGATGAAGCCCTTCTTTTAAATTAAATACAGTGTAATATTTTTGTTCAGATAATTTTTCTGATATTTCTTCCACTGTAGGAACCACAAAATATTGTTTTATTATTTCCTTATTCAAATCTGTTGGATCTAGACATAGTCTGACTTTCCCATTAAATTTCTTCACTGCTACTAATGTGCTAATCCACATGTCTGATTCTACTCTTTTGACATGTTCTATTATATCATTTTGTTCTAATCTCTCCAATTCCCTTTTAACTGCTTGCTTCAATTTGAGTGGTATTCTTCTTGGGGCCTATAAGTGGGGACACTATCTTCCTTAGTATTTTATGTGTCAGAGAACTTGCCTATTCCTGTAAAAACTTTATTTTCTAGTATGAACTTGTTTTTAATGTGAAATTGTTCACTAGTGTAAGTTGTTATTTCTTGTACTTTCTTAATTAAGTTCAAGGCTGTGCAGGCTCTTAATCCTAATATTGGTACCTCTGTTATGTCTATCACATGAAAATCTAAATTGACTTTTGTTTTGTTATACTCACACTCCAGTCTTATGGTATACTTTGGTTTTATTTTCTTGCCACCATAGGTCATCAACAGGATTTTGGTTTTCCTACTCCTTTGGGTGATTCTAATCTTTTCCAATTCCTTTTCAGTCAATATATTTACCTCTGACCCAGTGTCTAATTTAAATTCAACTATACTACCTTGTATTTTTATTTTCTCTGCCCACACACTGGGAGTGTTTCCCAACTCTTTATCTCTAGAATTTTGTTCTCCAGTTATCTCATCTATAAACAGTGTTGATGTATCAGAGTCACTTCCACTAGACTTTCCTCTAATTTCCGTTATTCATTTGGTTCTGCAACACTGCGAAGTGTCTGATTTTTTTGCACTTATTACACTTTTTATTACTACCTGGACAGAGATTATATTTATCTTCCCAGCACATCTTGTGCATGGAGTTACTTCACCTCTTTTCTCTTTGTTACTTATATAACTGCTAGAAAATGAGTCAGGCTTACCTCTCTGTTTGTGCCACTTTTGTCGTTCTGTTTATCAGGTTCACTTGTGTGTGAGCGATTTCTCTGTCATATTCTGTGACTTTCTCCACTTGTATCTGTTTTGCTTGCTGTTTACTTATCTCTGCCAATCTGCAGTGTGTTATTGCTATTTCCAGAATTAGATTATTTACTCTTAATAATACTTCTTGTAATGACTCATCTCTTATTCCTAGAATTATCCTGTTACATATTAAATTGTTGGTTTGATCTCCATAGTCACAAGTCTTGACTATTTTTTTGAGAGCTGTTAAAAATTGGTCAAAAGTTTCACTTTCTTGCTATTTTCTCTGCATAAATTCGTACCTTTCAACCACTTCATTCTTTTGTGGTTTCACATAGTTGTTGAACGACTCAAGGACACTCTGATAGTTATTCCTTTGTTCTTCTGTTAAGGCAAACGTGTTGAAAATGTCTAAGGAATCATCATCTAGCATATTTAACAATATTGCTACTTTTATTTGGTCATTTTGTTGTTCCAGCCCATTAGCTTTTAAGTAAATTTCGAAGTTTGCTTGAAACGTCTCCAATTTTCGCTTACATTCCTTGTAAGGTCCAGTTTAACTGGTAGATGGCAAGGAATGGATGGTCAATTGCACAATGTTGTACTTTATATATTATTAAATGACAAACTACTGATACAAGTTGAGAAAGACTTTTTATTCTATGACCTGATCTTAACTAATACAAGTGGTGACCACTAACAATCATCTAATGGTCAAGTTATTCAAAAACACCTGCATTGCCAGATAGTCCGTTCTGGTGTTGACAAAGACACACAACTGGTTTTTTCCTCACCAGGATCTTCAGAATTCAGCTAATTAGTTTGTCCAAGTGTTGGAAATTGCCATATCAATGTTTTATTCAGTCTCTGTCATAAGATAGACCATTTCCTCAAAATTCTCAATTATGACAGAAATTTTCCCTGCCACCATATATGCTAATGTGTTTTCTATGATGTCCAAGTGTTTGTCTCTGACTTTCCTGCATATCTTAATCTAATATTTATGTTTATGTATTATATTTTATTATCTTTATCCAATACTTTTTACGTTTCACTGAAGAGAGCATCTTGTATTGTCTTTCAATACAAATACTATTAGCATTAGTGCTTATATAAACTAAGTTTATTTTTGAAATTGAATTTTGTGAAAGATAATCAAACTTTTTATATATCTAAAATGCTATGCTATTAAGAAATTATAAATTAGAATACTAGCACTAATTTAAAGTGGAAAATGAACACAAATTCACAGTAGCGCTTTCAACTTTAATAAGTCATCTTCAGCTCTCAAAATAACAGGTTTTGGAACATAAGAACATAAGAATGCTATAAAATATATAAGAACATTATAAAAATTCAAATTAAATTTAAATGGAAACATAGATAATACGTCAGAGTACAACATTATATATACGTATACAGATAATAGTTTAAACAAAATAAAACAAAGGTTATATAAAATAATTATAGGTTGAAATTATAATAGATGGGAGTGTAATCATATAAACCATTGTGGAGGTATAGTAGTGGGTAGACAGTTATTGATGACACAAGTCTTCTTAGCATATTCCGCTATAACAACAATCTCTGCAATCTTAATGTCTTCTGCTTCACTAAATTGTCTGACTATATGGGCATGGCTCCAATCAATATTGATAACATGTCGTAAAAATGCCTCACAAGGGCCATAGAGAAGATACTGTATAATTTTACTATTGATGCTATGCTTTTTCAATTGGTCTATAAAATTTTTATTTTTATTTGAACTTAATGCAGGTATGATCTTATATATTTAATAAATAGATTAAATAAGTGCAATGGTATAGAAATAAAGATAATATATTTTTATAAAATATAAATGAGATTCCAAAAAAATCTGATATAAAAGTTTTCATTGTCTCCAAACATTTATAATATCACATGCAGGACTGATCACATGGCTTAATATAATTATGCCAAAATGGCATAATTGTGCCATTTTGCTAATCAATAAGGTACAGTAAACTCTTTGTAGTTGTGAAGTATTGAAAAATATCATGAATATTAAATTTGTATATTTATTTGTGCATGTGAATCTTAAAATCAAGGAAATGGGATAGTTACTATATTTATGAGACTAATAATATAAATCCAATTTAAGAATTTAAGGAAAAAAATTAGATTTGGTTCCTGGACACCAGAGTTAACATTTTTCTTCTAATATTTTTGAATTTTTAAAATGCTGCAAATGTTTTTAGCATTTTGTTTAATATTTCATTATTGACTATACTATTAAAAATTTAATATTTTTATATAAAGAAATTTTATGTA